>CACRXK020006569.1:0-23500 GCA_902702795.2 Paramuricea clavata | reverse complement strand
TTTTGACTTTGTTTCTGATGACATTTGCCGACTCTCGACTTTTTACTCTCGATCGACTCTCGACTTTTACTCTCGATCGACTCTCGACTTTTTACTCTCGACTCTCGACTTTTTTACTCTCGACTCTCGACTTTTTACTCTCGACTCTCGACTTTTACTCTCGACTCTCGACTTTTACTCTCGACTCTCGACTTTTACTCTCGACTCTCGACTTTTACTCTCGACTCTCGACCTTTACTCTCGACTCTCGACCCTCGACTTTTAGATACACTCGCCGCGCGCTCGCTCAGCCACTGATCTATATAAAAAAAACTGTAGTGTTGCTGTTTTTTAGTACGTTATTTGCGCCTGGGTACGAGGCTGCGTCATCCCGGCTAAAAGGAGCTCCTTATTGGCCAAGTATTACGTAATACAAGCGCGTGCGAGTAAAACCCGATACTTTAAAAATTCAAAATAAATATTTTTAGTCGGTGTATACATACGAAACTTTCTACACGAAAGCGCTTGAATACAAAGAGTATTTTACACATATCCTTTCAGGAAATGACACCAAAGTTTAGAATATATTCAACTTTTTCTCATTTTCTCCTTTGAATGTTTGGCGAAGCAGTGAGTATAAAATATATGATTGTTTCGGTTTGTGTAATGTTTTGACGGCACTTGACCCCCCGTTCGAAAGGTTATATTGTGAGGATTTCAATGGTGGCATTTATTTAAAAGGGGCGTAAATACTCGCCGAGATATTTATATTAGAAAAATTGAATTCGAAATGTAATACGAGACAGGTTGTCGAGAAAGAGTTAAAGATGCTGTAAAGTCCGTTCTGCGCATGTATTCTGCGCATCAACACATTCCATCAGTGGGGGAGCAAACACCGCGGAAAAACGTCTGCGCATGCGTCAACCTTTCCTGTAATAGTATTGCGAACTTGATGAGAAGCTGTTCCGAATGTTTCCGAAAGCTCAAAATGGCGGTAAAAAGGAGTGACTTCATTGTGCGTCTTTAGTCTTTACAGCCAGATTTCGAGCGCAAAAATAAACATGTCATTCTAAAAACTAGGAATAAATACAGCCAGAAGGTTCAAGAAATTGTATTGTACAAGAACATGAACTAAAGGTGATTGTTGACAAATTTATCGTGTGAAACATTTTGTTTATCAACTAAGCAACGACAATTTCCGAATTTTCGTTTGAGATACATTTCTTTAAAAAAAACTGTGTCGCCAAAGATAAAAAATTTGCGTGTTCACAATAATTAAACTTTAGGATTTATTCTACAATTTGAGTGGGTTAAGAAGCTTAACTTTTCGAGAGTTTTCTTAACTTTTTAGTTTGAATTTTTGTTTTGAATAATTTTGCAAAAATTTTCGAAGTCGTGTCCGTTAAAATCAACAATTTTTTACATGAATTATATTTCATTCCATACTTTAAATGCCAGGACGCTTTCAATTAATGTCTAGTCTACTCATTTGCTATATTTTCTCGTTTGTTTTACTAATTTTTGACCAATTAATAAGCATGTTTTTGTTTTAGAAATTGATATTCAAATTCCCCGCCATATTTTCATAATTAATTGGTGCATGCGCAGACGTTTTTCCGCGGTGTTGGGGGAGCAACCTTTGGAATGTTGTTAATATTTCGCCCCTTCCGAACTTTCTTGAATTGAATCTCTAGTCTGTATTCATTTACAAGCATAGCGAACCAGAAGAGTGTTAAAAATTTAGTATAATATATATCTAATCATATTTTACAACTGTAGCACTGAGTTCAAAATGTAAACAAAACGTTTGTTTACATTACGGACTTTACATCACCTTTAAGCAGTTTACAGTGATTTTGTAGCAATACAACGGATTTAATCAATTTTAAAGGCAAAAAATAAATAGCACAATTAACCAAGATGTGGGTTAGCTAAAAAACCACAGGCTGTTATACTGTTTAAAATTAAATATTTGTTATGAGTTTACAACATATACCTTTTCGTTCGTATATAAACTATAAATTAACTATTCACAGCGTTTGCAGACATTCCAACCACTGGAGGTAAAATTTAGGGTGACTGTTCAGTTAATTGAAATCTAGTTCTTCTGGGAAAAAAATAATAAAAATAAAGTCTTCTGAAATGACGTTTTGACCATGCACTGTGGTTTGACTTTATTCCAAATTTTCATTTCCTGCTGACTCATACAGCTGACGAAATGTCAGTTGTAGAAGTAAAAGCTAAAAGCTGGTGAGGGGTAAAGTAAAAAATAATTCTATAAAGAGGGCTTTCTTTTTGTTACCGAGAAAACGTTGCATGTTTCATGGCAAAAGTACTTCAACCCTTTCCAAACACGCAGCATTTCAACAAAAGATGCTTATATGTTAAACAAAGGGTGGTTTAAAGTTGTTTCTTTATTGTTACAGCACATATTGGTTGTGATCACGGCATGAAACTCCAGATTGGAGCTTCGTTCATTATATGGACTCTGTGTCTTATTTGGCCTGGCAAAGGTAATTCAAAAGTTATGCCATAGACAATAATACTTGAATTTCTAACACGATTTCTCTAACAGCCATGCACGCGCGCGTATACAGACTATAAAATGACTATATAATATAAGACTGGATGAATTTAATTTGTGTTATTAGTTTTAAGTTATCATTTTCAACATTATTATATTACAACAACCTTATTCCAAAGGACAGGTAGGGAATAGACACCCAGCCCTGAGGACGAGGCTGATATTCCACCAAGGTTAGATAGCCAAACGCATGCTTTGAGAGAAATTAGTGATTAAATGACCCCGCAAACCGAGGGAGGTGCGTAGGAGGGAGAAAAAATTCGCCACGAAAAAGTTGGATCAGTTCCTACTTTTTACCGTTCGCGCGAACAAATTCGCCTGGCGGAAAATGCATGCATGCGCTTAGTGTCAAATAATATGTCTTTGTTTGAAATAACTTATTCATGCATTTATATTATTGTTACAAGAGCCTCTTGTGATAGAAGTGTACAAATATGCATGCACTACATTGCAATCTATCAGTCTCTTCTGTACGCACGGAGGCGTTTGTAACTTGTTCATTGTTGTATTGATTCTTGCAGCCGGAATACACTGCCCCTTTGGCAAACGCAAGATAACAACTGAACACACGCGTGTTAAGAGAGTAATTGGTGGATCGCAAGCCATCCCTAATTCCTGGCCATGGATAGTGAACTTCATAGATCACAAAAATCTCCAACAGTGTGCTGGTTCTATCATCGATCGTGAATGGATTTTAACAGCAGCACATTGTTTCTTGTTCAATTCAAAACCTGCTCCACTTTTCAACAACTACACCATTCATCTTGCTGATCATAATTTGAGCTTCACAGATCCTCAAGAATATGAAATTGAGGCATCGAAAGTTTATATTCATCCAAAGTATGTTATAGGTGATTCGGTATCTCCCGGCGATTATGATGTAGCTTTGATGAAACTCTCGCAACCGCTTAACTACACTGATTATGTTCAACCTATCTGTGTGGGAATAAGGGAAGATACTTTCAGTGAAAATGATACTTGTGTTTTGATTGGTTGGGGTAACAATAAAAATGTATCAACGTATCATCGTTCACCATTTTTAAAAGAAGTCGAGCTTGATTTGGTCAGTCTTGAGGAATGCAACAGTAATACTTCATATAAAGGCGAAGTATCAGACAGATTTCTCTGTGCTGGTCGTAAAGAAGGTGGTATCGATGGATGTTATGGTGATAGTGGGGGACCTTACCAGTGTAAACGTAATAATACATGGATACAACTAGGAATCATGATTTGGGGTAAAGGTTGTGCTGAACCAAACCATTATGGCGTGTACACTGATGTCAGAGTTCTTCAACCATTCATTGAGTCAATACAAGCAGGTAAAGTGAACATTTCGTAGGAGTTTATTTTTTATTATTATTATTATTAAAACATTGTTTGGATACGCGGGACTATTTCACAATAATAGTAACTGTTTACAAAGAAGGCATAAAAATAATAATAGTTATCTTCCAATAGGCCGTATGTATAAAAATATTTAAGGAAATTTAGGCCTAAATACAATATATAAGTAAATTATAGTGATAAATTTGTCACACCTGTATGATCGATCCCAAAAGTTCCAGAACTATACCCTCCAATTTAAATTAAGTTTATATTATTTTTAAAGGAGTTAACAGTTTCAGAACTCTTGAGATCAGAGGGTAAATTATTCCAAGCCACCGCACCCCTGTAGCTAAATGATTTTTTCTTGAAATTAGCGTTTGGTTTTGGCGGGAGATAGTTGAATTGCATTTGTCTCGCAATTCTTCAATAAACTGTTGAGGTTTTGTTCCACACCAGTACCAGGGCGCACTTATGCTATAATGATAATGCAGGATATTAATCAGGCAAGGTAGAAAAACCTGCAGTACAGGAAACCTGAACATATAGGCCATAACCACCTGCTATCCCCTACAAAATTTACCTTTGCGAATGCAAATTATGACTCGTTGTTTGTATCTGCATATATTTATTAAAGTGTATATGACATGAAATTTCTTATTTCTTAAATGAAAGAATTCTTTAAAGCTGTAGTGTAACTTATTTTTCAGTTTCTTGTTTTTTATGGTTTGTTACCGAGATATTTCAATTTGTTTGATATGTAAATGAGTGTGAATATGTCCGCTAATTTATGACGTCACGTTGGTTGCAAGCTCAACTTACAATGCCGGTTATTTATCTATATTAACTCTAAAAACTGTAGATATCAGTTCACGTTTTTCTCCAGTGTTTCATCACATTTGCCAGTGAGTGAAGTTTGAAATTATTATCTTGGATGAATAGCAGTGATAGTCAACCATTTTGAGGAGCTTGCAACCAACATGACGTCATAAATTAGCGGACATATTCACACTCATTTACATATCAAATAAATTGAAATAACTCGGGAACAAACCATAAAAATAAGAAGCTGAAAAATAAGTTACACTACAGCTTAAAGAGTTCTTTCATTCAAGAAAATAAGAAATTTGATATCATATAAACTTTGGAATAAACATTACCGGGTAAGATTAAGGTGTTTTTATTAGGTCTAAAGCCACTCGCGCTGCGCGCTCGGGTCTTTAAACCTAATAAAACACTCCTGCTCATTTATTAAACAGTACGTATATCAATACGGAAAAATGTTTTATATTTTATTATAATATATAGCACAAAGAAGTATAATTGACATGAGTTATATCAACACGGTTCTTAGGTCTGTTTTATACGTCGAATTTTGGTCGCGTCGAATGCAATTAAGACAATAGATAATGAGATGATAAACCTCATTAAGCTTCATTATCTGTTGTTTGAATTGCATTCGACGCGACTGAAATTCGACGTATAAAACAGGCCTTAGCCAATCAGCGTTCAGAATTTGCAAATGCTATATTATAAATATAATTAAAAATTTATTAATGATAATAATTCATGAGGGAAATACAAAAGAAATCACTGCCGTGTCGCTGGTTTTATAGATGTGATAAAAAATCATGTCATTTACATAAACTTTAGCTTCGATTTTCTCGGCTTAAGGCGGTTTTCCAGTCCTCGCACGAAGCTCCTCGCAGCTCGCTGCGAGTGCTTGCATCTAATTAAAATTAACGGTTTAGCATTGTGATTGGATGAAAGTGCTCATGCATCACTTGTAGTGAGCTGCGAGGAGCTTCGTGCGAGGATTGGAAATCCGCCTTTAGACAACGTTCAGTTTTAAAATTACTTCGCCATGAACTCATCAGATGGGTCGTTTAAGCCATTTAAAACATTCGCGGTCCGTGCTTTATCTGATAACGCACTCCTGCTTGTGTTTTAAATAGTACTTATATACATGTAGATTATATAATTATCACTTATTTACTGAGACCGAGGGAAACAGCGTGTTTTGTGGACCCGAGACCGCCGTTGTTGCCCGAGGCGAAGCCGAGGGCAACAACGGCGGTCGAGGGGCCACAAAACACACTGCTTTCCCGAGGTCTTAGTAAACAAGTGTTTTGTTATATAGTATATAAGTGTCAAAGTAGGAATAATTTACCGGTTATTGGAGTAATCTTAATTTGAAACCAAAACTGGATAAATGTACCCTGGATCAGGGGGATTCCTGTTTATCTGAAGCTGTAGCCTGCACTCAGGCGGTGCTGGCCAAATTGGAAACCTCTGAACCCAGGGTAGGATAAATGGAACGCCGTAAATGTTTAGTAAAAAGTTTTAAAAATGAACTTTGGAACTTCATGGTTGACACGCATGTGTATTGCACCCATTTTATTATTGACCGGTCAATAAATGTTTGATTGCGGACCGGTTGCCGAACATGACGTTTTGTGGACCGGCACGTGACACGGTTTTGACCAATCGGCAAACAGAAAAATTAAACTTTGACACTAACTATATAACAACATGATATATCAATGAAAATTTGACTTTTCCATTATAGGTCCTAACTCCAACTTAACGTCGTACTACATGAAAACGTTGGGAGACGTACGACCAGATGTGGGAAGAAGACCTTTAAGTAACCTTCACGAGTTGTTGACAAACGAAAGCGAGTTTTCTGATATTGACCTAGTCCGAAATTTTCAGTTGCTTCCATATCAAATCAAACTACTCAACAAAACGACGTTAATGGATCTTATATTTGTTAGTTCGAAGGAGAATTTAACTGCGAATTCCACTACATTAGCATACATTACTGAAAGTCTTGTTCCGCAAGTTGAGAGGCTGTATGTTCACTATCGGAGTAAAGAAGTAAGCAAAGAATTTAACATCACATTTGAAGAAATCTACAAATCAGCTAACTTAACCAAAGACGGATTCCTAAGTTCCAAATTTAGCGTGATTGAAAATATTAGGAAACAAATATATATTAAAAGATATGTTAACAATCTTCAAATGTACAGAGATACATTAATGACCTACAGATCCGGTTTGAGCGTTATGTTCAACATTTCCCTAATTGAAAAAGATCTGAATAAACCGGCAGATGAATTGGAAAACCTTGACAATAAATCACTGAAGCAGATTCTTGTGAAACACAATCAACAGTTGTTTACAAATATGTTAAGTATCCGTAATATATCATCTTTCTTTGAAATAAGTTTGGAAAAGTTGAAAAATATGACTGTTGGCAACATACTAACTGAATATCTCAATATTAAACTTACTACATTTGCATCATTACATGACCTAACAGGTAGAGAAATTGATGTTGTAAAAATAAAGAAAATCTCAACTGTTCCATATCCAGATGATCAAAATCTTTATGGTTTGGTGATGAAAATTCTTGAAGCTCATGGTAAGTATTATTTATGTCACTTTATTATTTGTCTGGTTCAATTAAAAATATTCTGTTTCCGTGGTTCAGTTGGAGATACCCTGGTTCCAGAGGCTCTTTGCGAGGCGAAATAAACGAAAGGCGAGAACGAAGAGCCACTGGTCACATCGGTTGCAAATCCCACTTCCACACTTGATTAGGTTCAGAATTTGAATCTCGCATGTGATTGGCCATTGGTAAAAATATGTCAAACCGGTTTGGGAAAACAACATTACTGTAAGCTAATTATAGCTATAATTAGCTTGTTTATTTCCCAAACCGGTTTGACATATTTTTACAAATGGCCAATCACATGCGAGATTCAAATTCTGAACCTAATCAAGTGTGGAAGTGGGATTTGCAACTGATGTGACCAGAGGCTCTCCGTTCTCGCCTCTTGCTTATTTCGCCTCGCAAAGAGCCTCTGGAACCAGGGTAAGAGATTGAAATCAATTTAACATTTCGAGCTTTATCAAATAAAACTAAATGCAATTATTGTTCTGTAACTGAAAAAATTCCAAGCCTGGATCTTCATCAGTGCAAATTATTTCTCTCTCTGTTAGAAAAAGCCAACTTGATTCGTTACTCAAGTGATGTTCTTTTGCTACGGAACGTTAACGGCCAATGACCAATTAGCACCAATCAACATGCGCATTCCTACAATACGATTCAGACTTTACTCTCTGCAAAGGGTCGTACGTTTTCATTTTGTACTATTTCTTGTCCGAATTCGAAAATCAAAAGTTTAATCTGGTTTAAGTACCCAACGTGTTAAGGCTAATTTCCACTCCGGAAAATAAGCAGCGGATCGGGATCGGATCGAAGGTTTTTCCGATCCGATCCAACAAGCGATTTCCAGTAAAAGGACAAGTGGAATGATCGGATCGGAAAAGGGAAAAAATGGAGCTCCTTCCAGTCTCATATTCTCCATTTTGTAAATTTTACGCAGGTATTTAATTATTTTAATTTATGTGAGATAATACGGCATTTTGATTGGTCGCCAGGTTTAATCCGCGGACCGGACCAAAAAAGTTGAAAATATTTCAACTTTTTATTATCCGGCCAGCAACGTCGCTGGATCAATCGGAACAAAAAATTTCTATGATGGAGCATTCGCGGATTTTTTTTTGTTCTTATCCGGTCCGATCCGCTGCTTATTTTCCGGAGTGGAAATTAGCCTTTTAATAATATGTTATTGATGTGTTACTTATGTACGGAAGCCGTGAAGGGACTTCAGACTTCAGACTTCAGAGTTCAGACTTCAGACTTCAGACTTCAAACATTGGTTCCGAGCTTCGCTAATAGCCAACATTTCTTCTGCGAAGCTGGCTAATATTTAAGGCACTTACAGTATTCAGTCAAAGCTATTCAAACTAAAGTTAAAAATGGTCAGAATGATTTAGATTGTAAATGCAGACTGTTGGAATGTGTCAGTGAGTTCTGACAGTTCTTTGCAGGTTTAAAGGCAAAACGATAAAACATATAATACTATTGTTTGTAGAAACACCACATAAATTTATTACTGCAGTAAAATTATTAACTTTATTCTGTAAATTTATCAAGTTAAGTATAACACGCGCTCAAAACTAATGCGTATAATATACCACTTGAGGTTATGACTCAATTTTTATTTTTCGAAACGTTTCTCAATCGGCAACAAACTTAAAAAGTATGTTTAGTGCTTTATCTGTAAAATAATGCTAAATTGAAAAGATTTTAGACTACGCCAAAGAGAAAATTATGTAGTGAAATTCAGTAAGCTTTGCTTATATTGCTCAGCTTAAATATGGCGTCAATTTTAAAGCATCATTGATAATTGTATTTTAATTGACAATTTTTAACTATGATTTTATGTTTCTCAACCGGCAGATGCCTTTAAATAGGTAGCTAACTGTATAAACTAAAGAATAAAGCAAAAACAAAGTGATTCTAAGAGAAGGAACGCAAAAGTAATGTTGGCTACTAGCGAAGCTCGGAACCAATGTCTTAAGTCTAAAGTCTAAAGTCTAAAGTCTGAAGTCTGAAGTCTGAAGTCTGAAGTCTGAAGTCTGACTGTCAAACATTGGTTCCGAGCTTCGCTAGTAGCCAACATTGCTTTTGCGTTCCTCCTCTTAGAATCACTTTGTTTTTGCTTTATTCTTTAGTTTATACAGTTAGCTACCTTTTTAAATGCATCTGCCGGTTGAGAAACATAAAATCATAGTTAAAAATTGTCAATTAAAATACAATTATCAATGATGCTTTAAAATTGACGCCATATTTAAGCCGAGCAATATAAGCAAAACTTACTGAACTTCAGACGTAATTTTCTCTTTGACGTAGCCTAAAATCTCTTCAATTTAGCATTATTTTACAGATAAAACACTTTAAACATACTTTTTAAGTTTGTTTGCCGATTGAGAAGCGTTCAGTCAAAAAATAAAAATTTTGAATTTAGTCATAACCTCAAGTGGTATATTATACGCATTACTCATTAGTTTTGAGTGCGTGTTATACTTAACTTGATAAATTTACAGAATAAAGTTAATAAATTTACTGCAGTAATAAATTTATGTGGTGTTTCTACAAACAATAGTATTATATGTTTTATCGTTCTGCCTTTAAGCCTGCAAAGAACTTTCAGAACTCTCTGACACATTCCAACAGTCTGCATTTACAATCTAAATCATTCGATCTGACCATTTTTAACATTAGTTTGTGTTGTATATTCATATCCGGTTAGGCACTTCCTGTTTTATGTAATATAAACTAGAAAATACATGCATGCAGAAACCCTCGCCTTGCTGACAAACAGACAAAACCATTGTATTTTCCGAACATGAAGTATCTGAAGTAGTTGTCATGGTAACACGATAATTTTTTAAGAATATTCTTACAAATGAAAAATCGCCTAAAAAATATCACTTTTAATTACAAAAGTATTAATTCCCCAACATATATATGTTAGGTATGTTATTATACGTAATATAAGCCTCAATTTAAGGTAAAATTCAACCACAAACGCTTCGCAAAACGTTTTAAAGTCACTAGTGTTCTTTTTAAAACTAAACTGCCTTTTAAAACGGCTTTATCGATAAACTTTGAGTTTGCAATAAAATGACTTCAAATTCTCGCTTGCAAATAACTCTGCTTTCTTTTTTATTTAAAAAATTCAATATCATAAAAAAGGGAATCAATATTACTAAAGATACACTGAAATAATATGCTGTCTTGTTTAGTTGTTTCATATATGCAAAGGCCGTCGGGTTTTAAATTAAATCCATTATAAAATCAATATTTAAAACAAACTTACCTTCGTTAACGTCGGCTCACTTCTTTTAGCAGATTCTTTCGCCTTTCTTTCTTGAAATTTACAAAATCTTGCAAAAATGCGAGCGAAAATGAAATATATTTGTGATATTTGCAAGAAATTTATCAATCATCAAATCAAGAAATGTTTGCTATTTCGCTGTCGTCATGCAGTCGTTATAATGCAAACTTTAAATTGGACCAATCAGTTTTCGCTATTCATGACAGTCCGCCACATATTTTGAGATCAGTGAGGATGACCACCCACCGAAACATCGTTGGTGAGCCACGCCCGCGATATTTGATGAACTTTAGACTCCGCTAATGCTTTCGTTTCCCCGGGTGTAAATAGCCGGGGGGAATTAGTACCCTCGCACGGCGCTTCGCGCCGTCGGCTCGGGGATAAGCCAGCTTTCTCTGTGGCAATGTACAACAACAATAAAAAATATAGTCAAAGTATACTTCACAATCCTTATCAATCTGATTGTTAGATCGAGTCAAGATAACATAACATGGTGGCAGCGATTGGATAAAAACCCCAGCTTGTTAATGTGAGCGATTTTTTTCGACACCAGCGATAGAGAGAAAGAAATATTGAACAAAACATTTTGATATAAAACACTCGAAAATGGCATTCAGCGCACCGTTTTCAGCACCTCAAATGGATTGGGAAACTAACGACTCGATCTTAGCGTTTGGCAAATTCAAGCAAAAATGTGAGCTGATGTTCAAAAGTATACTCAAAGACACTGAAGGAGAACAAGTCAGCTATGTCCTGCTATGGGTTGGCGAGCAAGGTCTCGACATCTACAACAGTTGGACATTCGAGGACGTGAAAGACCAAAAAGACCCAGCGAAGATTCTCAATAGATTTATGGAACATTTGGAGCCACGGACAAATCTGACGGAAATCATCGAATTCACAGGTATACTTTACAAGGTATGCGACAAGACCAAGGTGAGTCAATCGATAATTTTATTACCAAGATTAAAAATATCGCAGCCAAATGTAAGTTTAATGGCAATGAAGAAATCGAGGACAGATTATTAGATCAACTAATTTGGGGTACAAATGATCCTGAAGTTCAGAAATCCTTAATTGGACGCGATGAAAAACTAACATTAAATACTGCCATAGATATTGCTAGAAGTTATGAAGCAACGAAGCGTCAAATGAATTCATTATCAAATCAAAATAAGGGAAATCCCCAGCAAATTGATAACATTACTCGCAAGAAATTGAACGCTGATAATAAAAATCATAATAATATTATACAGTGTAGAAATTGTGGCAAAACTCACAAACTGCCACAAAAGGGAACTGTCCAGCCCATGGTACCACATGTAGGAATTGTGGCAAATTAAATCACTGGCAATTAGTATGCAAATCACCAACATAGATCAAAGTCGCCATACCAAAAAAACAGAAAATCCATTAATAGTCTTGAGAAACAAAATGAGACTGACCCGTATGCAGATATCCCAACAATTGGCACTATTGAAATAAATAGTGTGGAAAATCATAATACTACTACTAGTGAAGAAATATTTACTACCCTACGTGTTAACCGTAAGAATAATGGAGACATAAATTTAAAATGCAAAGTAGATACGGGTGCTCAGAGCAATGTATTGCTCATTCATTTGTTTTGTGTTCTATATCCTGAATTAATTAATGCAGAAGGAATGCCCAGGGACGGTGCTCTGCAAAGAAGTGATGTTATTTTAACTGCATATGGGGGATCTGAGACTACCCAATTTGGAAAAATACTGATACCATGTCAACATAAAAGGGGGAAATTTAACTGTATTTTTTACATAACTGATGCAGTAGGACCAGCTATATTGGGAATAAAAGCGTGTAGAGCCCTTGAACTGGTTTCACTTCATTGTGCACTGGAAACAAAAAGTGTGCAAGGAAAGAACGTCTCTTGAGATGTTGCCCAGGGGCCTAGGAAAGAGGAAGTAAAGCCTTTGATTTGCACATCAAGCAAAGATAATAAATCAGCAACAAAATCGGTCCAGAAATTATATTAAACCTTCTGTGCCAATAACAAGCCGTCCTCGTATAAAGGACAAAGAGCATCTGATTGAGATGTACCCAGAATGTTTTGACGGGTCAGTTGGATGTTTTGAAGATTACACTTACCATATTACCCTAGATCCTAAAGTTCAACCAGTTGTTCATGCACCTCGCAGAGTACCATTAGAACTGGTAGATAAACTAAATTTCGAACTTAATGAGATGGAAAAGAACGGGGTAATAGAAAAAGTAACAAAACCTACCGATTGGGTTAATTCTATAGTTATAAGAGAAAAGCCCAATGGAAGACTTTATGTCTTGACCCTAAAGACTTAAACGAAGCAATCATGAGGGATCATTACCCAACACCCACCTTAGAGGAAATCACCCCAAAGTTAGCTGGAGCTAGGGTATTCAGCAAAATAGATGCTCGTAACGGATACTGGAATGTTAAGTTGGATGACGAATCATCCTATCTAACCACTTTCAACACACCGAATGGTCGTTATAGATTCCTTAGGATGCCATTTGGTCTTTGAATGAGCCAAGATGTTTTTCACTTCAAGATCGATGAAACTTATCGGAACAGTCCTGGTGCTACTGGGATCGCAGATGATATCACAGTCCATGGCCGAGATGAATCAAATCACGATCTACATCTTCATGATGCAATGGAACGTACAAGAATGGCTGGCATCAAACTCATCATGCGTAATGAGGTCGACACGTTTTACTTGGCTCTATACTTCTGGGTTATTTTGTCTCTTCAATTGCTGTTTCTTGGCAGATTTTTACGGGTTAAAATGTGAAGAATCAAGTGGAGGACAATGTGGCCTCACCGTAATAGCTGATCCTACGGTTCAAAGCGAGAAATTGGGAAATTATTACAACAGTGGAACCAGTCAGGCGAATTATTTACCCAATGTCGAACTTTATACCTGCCTATGGTTTGGAAGCCTCGGCAATGCAGATTTTGTGATACAATATGTGATATCTGCTGTTGAGGCGGGTTTTACCAACAACTTTGTGTCTGTGAGTGGTGATTTTCCACCAAATGATATATTTATAACTTCTAAGCCTTTATTGGGAAAGTTTGACCCATGTATTATTAGATTAATATTATGCACAAATGGAACAAAGCACATTATACGTTTATTAAGATTAAGATCATCAAAGTTTTCAAAGTGCCGCGTTATTTACTACCCTAACTCTGTTGCCTCGACGCAAATTTTGTTGCTCTCTGGCGACATTGAAAGAAATCCAGGTTGGGACGTGAGCGTTGCTCCAAATTATTTACAAGATTTTGTGAAGTCTTTAGACAAAGGATCAAACAACATGAAAGTTGCACACATCAACATTCGTAGTATTCGAAATAAAATTGAGGAAGTGAAACTCCTGTTATACGTATGTCGTTTTGATATTTTGGCTATCACTGAGACACATCTAAATCGTAAAATATCCAACAGTCAACTTGAAATTGAGAATTACAAGATGGTCAGGAGAGATAGAAGTTCAGGAATGGTCGGAGGAGGATGTCTGGTGTATATTGCCAACCATCTTTGTTTCACGCGGCTTAAATCATTTGAATCGACGGATATTGAGGGCATATGGCTTAAGATCATGTTTGAATCATCTGCATTCATCGTAGGTTCTATTTATAGACCACCCTCTGACTCTGAATTCTTTCAAAGATTTTACATTACGTTGGAGAAAGTCTGGCTGAAGTATAGAAATGTTATGGTAATCGGAGACTTGAATGCAGATTTTACAAGGAATAGAGGAGAAATCACATCAGCAATGGGCAAACGACTTCATAATATACTTCAGCATTTTGACTACTCAGTAGTCAATGATCAACCAACAAGGATCACTAGCGAGACATCCACTTTAATCGACTTGGTAATCGCCAGTAAGCCAAACACCATCAAATGTACGAAAACACTCGAGCTGGGGATTTCAGACCATCTGTTGGTGTATGCGTCGGTAAAGAACAAGATTAAGCGACCTCCACCGAAAGTGGTTACAGCTAGATCTTATAAACGATTTGACAACGAAGCGTTTAGAAAAGATGTTGAGGAAGCACCGTGGGCTGTCATCTCTGTCTTTGACGATCCTGATGACAGCTTCTGGGCCTGGTCACACCTGTTTAATGAAATATGTGATAGACACGCTCCCTATAGGCAAGTTAAAATTAGGCAACAGTCATTACCTTGGATAACTCCCCAGATTCGACATCTGATGAACTTGCGTCTGAAAACGTTTTTGAAGGCTAAGAAATCAAATAGCCAGGAACTGTGGTCTGAGTATCGTAGCCTTAGGAATAGAGTAACTCAAAAGGTCAGGCTGTCGAAAAGTGAATATTATACTAACTTGTTTGATGAAGTTAAAGATTGTCGATCCTATTGGAAACTGGTGAAGAATGCTTCAGGTAGTCGAATTGTCCAGCCAATTTTAGGTATAAGGGGAAACGATCAAATCATCGAAACATCTGACTCGCGGAAAGCAGAAATCCTTAATGAACATTTCTCTACTATTGGAGAGAAATTAGCGAGTGAATTATATTCGGGTCAAAGTCAGGAAAATCCTTTTTCGCATATTATTCGTGTTACACCAACAGTAACGAACATTGAACTTACTTATGATTCGATTATGCAAGGTTTAATGAAACTAAAGAACAATAAAACTTGTGGACCGGACAACATCGCACCAAGATTACTTAAAGGTGCTGGTCATGTTTTAATTCCATCGTTGTTTTCTCTATATTCAATGAGTGCGTCGTGCAATACTGTCCCAAGCACATGGAAATTTGCAAGAGTTTCTGCCTTGTTCAAGAAGGATGATGAAACCGATAAGCAAAATTATCGCCCAATTTCTTTATTATGTGTCCCTGGTAAACTCATGGAAACTCAGGTTGTTTCTACCATCACAAACCATGTTGAGCACCATAATCTTAGAAATAAACACCAGTGGGCTTATAAGAAGGGACATTCTACGCAGCTACTTTTAGCTAAGATGACCAAAGATTGGAGGAGAGCACTGGATCGAAAGTTAGTTGTTGGTGTTGTCTTTATTGATTTCCGTAAAGCTTTCGATTCTCTACCTCACAATATTCTGCTCTACAAACTTCAAAGTTTGGGTATTGCAGGTGACCTATGGTGCTGGATAAGAGATTACCTCACTGATCGCCATCAAGCAACCGTTGTAAACGGCTGCAAATCAGAATCTATGCCTGTTAGGTTTGGAGTACCTCAAGGGTCAGTTCTTGGTCCTATACTCTTTTCAATATTCTGTAACGATTTACCAGATGTTGTAGTTGATGAAAATGAGGATGTTGAGATGTATGCGGATGATACAACATTGTACGTAGTAGCTAGGACTCACGATGAAGTTGCCAATATGCTGAATAAAACTTTAAAGAAGTTACATGAATGGTGCTGTCTAAATGGACTGTCTCCTCACCCGGGTAAGACTGAGTACATGCTTTTAGGTCGAGGGAAATTTACTGGTCCACTCCAGGACATCAGATTTGGAAACAATAGTATTAAACAGGTGCTGGTTTCTAGATGTTTGGGATTAGAAATTGATTATCAATTAAATTGGACCTATCATGTTTCTGAAGTTATTAAAGCATTTACTCAGAAGTTGAATTTGTTAAAATCATTATACTTCCTACCGAAAAAAGGTAGAGAGGATTTTTACTTCAAGGTTATACTTCCATCCATAACCTACGGACTAATGATTTGGAGCTCGTGTGGCAAGACCCTCATGGATGAAATAGAAAGAATTCATGTTCGAGCTGCAAAGATCATCTACAAACTGGACTGGAGTACTCCCAGCGACCAAGTGCTGGTGAAAGCTAATTGGAACACTATCAGGGACATGAACTCAAAATGTCTACTATGCTTTGCATATAAGTGTTACTATGGTCATGTTCCAGAACAATTACAATCTATTGTTAGAAAAAGTAATTACACATATGATTTTAGAAGGAAGTTAAGTTTAGCCTTACCTGTGCCTAAATCTAATTATGTTAGGAATTCAATATCTTATAAGGCAGCTAGTCTGTGGAACTCTTTAACGAATGAGCATAGGGCTTCAAATAATATAGCTAGTTTTAAAACGATTTTAAAGACAGATAAATTTTAAATTTAGGTGATTATTGACTGGGACTGGGTAATAAGTTTTTTTTTTAATTTTTTTTTATTAATATAATATAGCTTAAATTATTGCTGTAAATACACGACCACATCAGTTCAGCTGTAATCTTATCGTGTTAAAATAAATGCTTTAGTAGTAGTAGTAAGAGAAGTGCATCATCAAGACGTCCAAATGCAGTTTTTTTTGGTATGGTATACACCTCGAGTGGAGTCAAACCAGATCCAGAGAAGGTCATAGCCATACAGAACATGGAACCACCCAAAGATAAGAAAGAACTTCACACGTTCCTTGGTATGGTCGTTAACTACTTGGCGTCATTTATGCCTAACTTGGCGAGTCACACGGCACCTTTGAGGGAGTTAATCCGGGATAACGTTGATTACCAATGGTCCCCGTCCCATACAAGAGCTTTTGACATACTCAAGTGTCAAATAAGCACAGAAACTACACTTTCTTACTACGACAGAAGCAAAGCAGTTGTGCTACAAGTAGACGCATCAAGTAAAGGTTTGGGAGCCGTCTTATTACAAGAGAATAAGCCCATTGCTTTTGCATGGAAAGCTCTAACTCCTGCTGAGAGTCGGTATGCCAACATCGAGCGTGAGTTATTGGCGGAGGTGTATGGTTGTGAGAAGTTTCACACATACTTATATGGAAGGCAATTTGTTGTGGAAAGTGATCATCGTCCTTTGGAACAGATCCAGAAGAAGAATCTCAACATGGCACCTCCTCGACTTCAACGAATGCTCCTACGCTTGCAACCATCCGATTGTATCATCAAATATAAGCCAGGCAAAGAGATGGTGATAGCAGATACACTTTCGAGACTGTCACCAAGGGAGGGATACGAAATACCTGGAATGCAAGTGAAAATTCATCATCTGGTGGAGTTTTCACCTGTCAAGCTCCAACAGATAAAAGACGAAACTGCTAAAGATGGAACTCTTCAAATCCTGACCGAGCAAGCTATGCAAGGGTGGCCTGATAGCATAAAGAAAACTCAGCAAGCAATAAAGCCTTACTGGAATAACCGAGATGATATCTCTATTCAAGAAGGAGTTCTACTATTAGGAAGTAGAATCATTGTTCCAAAATCACTCCGGCAGAAGATATTACAAGAAATCCACAGTGGTCATCAAGGGATGGAGAAGTGCAAACTCCGTGCAAAATCCTGTGTCTATTGGCCTGGTATATATAAAGAGATTGAGAATATGGTGGCGTCCTGTTGTGCCTGCAAGAAATTCCAGAATTCTCAGCAGAAGGAGCCCATGATTCCAAGTGAAGTACCGCCAAGACCATGGCACACTGTGAGTGCAGACCTGTTCAAGGTAAATAATTTCTGGTACATAGTTATCGCTGACTATTATTCGAAGTTTCCATTCGTGAAGAAGTTGAATAATCTAACAGCAACCACTGTAGTTAATGTGGTTAGATCAATATTTTCTGAGCAAGGCATACCAGAAACTCTGATTTGTGATAATGGAACCCAATTCACTTCTGCCCAATTTCAAGACCTAGCGAAGAGATATGGTTTCAGAGTGGTGACCTCGTAACCGTACTACCCAAAGGGTCATGGCTTCATTGAGAGGCAGACTGTGAAGAAGATCCTGTTGAAATGCGAAGAATCCGGAACTGATCCTAGTCTTGCATTGCTGTCGTTACGTTCTATACCGTTAAGTGCAACACTCAAATCTCCAGCAGAACTAGTAAATGGAAGAATGTTCAAGACAACATTACCAGTAAAGATTCATCCACCAAACGATTGGCACAAAACCAGAGACTTGTTATTAACACAACAAAAGAAACAAGTTAATCTATATAACAGGGATTCGAAAGAGAAACTAAATCTCTTTCAAAATCAAGCTGTACAAGTTCAAGACCCTCTTAAAAAAATATGGAGTACATCGAGAGTAGTTGGGTTCGGACCAACTCCTTGTTCCCATATTACAGAGGATGAATCCGGAGTTCAAATACGGAGGAATAGACAGTTAATCAAGCCTGACATCCAGAAGACACCTGGACCAACAAGTCCTGCTGTGAAAGATAACCAAAGTGAAAAGAGAAATGTTGAGATACCTGATCGACCAGAAGTTCGAACACGCTCAGGTCGTATAATTAAAAAGCCGGACAGGCTAATGTATAAGTAGATAGTATTGAACAGTCCTAATGTATAAGTAGTTAGTATCGAACAGTCGTAAATAAGAACACGATCGGTAAGATTTATGCATTAATACAAATACCATTAGTTAGAATTATAAATTAGAACATTTGATAAGAACAATCTGAAGATAAATAATCTAGAGATATATAAATAATACTAAATATAATTTTTATGTAAAATTAAGAAAACTTGTAAAAATATCTTAAAGAAAGGAGGATGTTGTATATTCATATCCGGTTAGTTACTTCCTGTTTTATGTAATATAAATAAGCCAGTACTGTACAACAACAATAAAAAATGTACAACAACAATACATGCACTGTACAACAATACAGTGTACACAATGTACAACAACAATAAAAAATATAGTCAAAGTATACTTCACAATCCTTATCAATCTGAGAGTTAGATCGAGTCAAGATAACATAACAGTTTGAATATGAGCTTTGACTGAAAAGTGCCTTAAATATTAGCCAGCTTCGCAGAAGCAATGTTGGCTATTAGCGAAGCTCGGAACCAATGTTTGAAGTCCCTTCACAGCTTCCGTATAAATCAGATAAAGATTTGTCCTGATTTACATAAACTTTAGCTTTGATTTTCTCGGCTTAGACTATGTTTATTTTTAAAATTACTTTGCCAATGAACTCATAAGATGGGTCGTTTTTTAAGCACAATAAAACATTTGCATCCAATATAGATGGTTTTCATGTGACGTCACAAACTATATGGCGGCCATGTTGGTGTACCAAATTTCCCGCAAAATATTCCCGCGAAATACAAATAATCCTGCATTTCCATATTTTTAAAGATTATTTTGCATGTGTTTTATATGATACCTTTATCGAATTATGCTAAAAAGCTTGAACCAAAGGTCAAGAAGCGCTATAAAGAAAAAATCTCTGACATAGGAGTCGACCCAATGTTGATTGAAGCCAAGTACTTTCTGTAACCCAGAATGAGCAATAAGTCTTCCATTTACCATGCCTAAGGATTAACAGCATCCCCAAAACTTGGTAATGTCCCTACTGCAGGACCCTACCTCAGTTTAAGAGATCTAACCAGAGGAGGTTGGACAAGCAGGCCACAAAGCATCATGGGTTTGAGCGCCTAATTCCACACGTGCCTTCAATGACTCTTTTACTGTCGTGGAGTGAACATCTCTCTGAGTAAACAAATATGGAAGCATTCAAAAGACAAGATTGTCAGGCTGCAATACTTCGTGAAAATAGCATGTTATTGCTGTATTGTTGCAATCCTCATTATGACGTGTGAGTTACTATACCAAGTTTACCTTATATTAAATTGCATGGGACGTGCTGTCTTTTAGCTTTATAAATAATCCGCGAAGGAATTGTGTTATTCCCAATAGCAACTAGCAAGGCTCTTCTTTCTAAGTTGGATGGCGTTTACTCCGTATATCATCAACGTGAAAACAAGCGCAGTTTTTGAGGTTGGTATCCTACAATGCAATACAGTTGACTTGTTTCAAATTTCTGCTTTGTTGTTTTCAATATTGTACTGTAATTTTATAAATACACTGTACAAATTATGGCGCAATATTTCAAATATTAAATTCAACCCTTTAGTTTGACCCTATTCCTGATGAGTTTGCTAATCGATGTGGATCATATATTGACAGCGAATACAATTGATGATGGACATTGGTTTTCAGATGAGTCTGAAGGTATTGTTATTTGTATATATTTTATAAATTTTTGCTGAGTATGATGCATGTTTGTATCTAGTTGTGGATGGTTGTTTAAATGTGCAAACTGTAGTTTAATATTTGTCAATTTTCATCTAAATATTGCTATGTTTGTGTGTTGTTCTAATACACAGACCTAACACAGTTAGGTATATTAAGAATTTAGAAGTTACATGCGCTTTTGTGTAAGAGATGACAGTGCATGAAATAATAATTTTCTTGTTACGATTTTGTAGAAAGAGATTTACTTGAGTTGTTGGCTAAATTCTTGAGCCTGTTCAGGATGGTATGATAATGAAAGAGGTGATCAAGGTAATAGGGCAGAATATGATGACAAGTTCAGTGATGAGGAGGAAGAAATCATCCAGGCTGTACCATTCAAGTGCATCGGTGCTGCTCATGAGAACCACTACCAACATCATTTGGAAAAGGCATACCTCACTCTTCATGAACAAGATAAACCAGGGAATGTAAGGATACGGCCAGAGTCATTGAATCCAAGGGACCCAAGTGCAATAGCAATTGATCCAGACTATGGAACTGGATGGCCCCATGTTGGTTATATATTGCTTCTGAACTATGCAAGTATCTGCACCCATTAATTGCTGCAGGAGATGTCATGGATGTCTATGTTCAGCATATCAAGTATAGGGCTGACTTTTTTAAAATACGATTTTATCCAAAAAATTTCATAGAGACATGGTTAGTGCATGGGAGACTCAAGTGGTAGGAAAAGCGCGAGTGTACGTTGACACATGTTTTTTTATATAAGTAATAGTAACTAACTAGAAAATACATGCATGCAGAAACTCTTGCCTTGCAGACAAAACCTTTTTATTTTCCGAACGTGAAGTATTTAAGTAGTTGTCATGGTAACACGATAATTTTTTAAGAATATTTTTACAAATGAAAAATCCCCTATAAATATCACTTTTAATTACAAAATTATCAATTTCCTAAACATATATATGTTACGTATGTTATTATACGTAATTTAAGGTAAAATTCAACCACAAACGCTTCGCAAAACGTTTTAAAATGTTCTTTTACTAGAACTAAACTGCCTTTATCGATAAACTTTGAGTTCGAAATAAAATGATTCCAAATTCTCCCATGCAAATAACTTTGCTTAGTATAATAAAAAGTGTAATCAATAAAGAAACACTGAAATAATACGCTGTCTTGTTTCATATTTATACATAACGATCGGCTTTTAAAGTAATTACAGTAGGTATGTTATTATACGTAATATAAGCTTGAATTTAAGGCAAAATTTAACCACTAACGCTTCGCAAAACGTTTGAAAGTGTTCTTTTAATATAGAACTAAACTGCCTTTATCGATAAACTTTGAGTTCGAAATAAAATGATTCCAAATTCTCCCATGTAAATAACTTTGCTTAGTATAATAAAAAGTGTAATCAATAAAGAAACACTGAAATAATACGCTGTCTTGTTTCATATTTTATATACGCAACGATAGACTTTTAAAATAATTACAGCCGAGATTACAGTATATTAAAAGCAAACAATGCATCAATATTTAAAACAAACTTACCTTTGTTAACGTCGGCACCTTTACTTCCTTCTTTTAGCAATCCTCTTGCCTTTATTTCATCAAAAATCCTTTGCAATTTACAAAATCTTGCAAAAAGAAATATATTTGCAAGAAATCATCAAATCAATTTCGCTGTCGTCAATTGTCATGCAGCCGTTATAATGCCAATTTTAAATTGGACCAATCAGTGTTGGCTATTCATTACAGTCCGATATATTATGAGATCAGTGAGGATGACCACCCACCGAAACACGCACAGTGACCCACGCCCGCGATATTTGATGAACTTTAGACTTCGCTAATGCTTTCGTTTCCCCGGGTGTAAATAGCCGGGGGGAATTAGTACCCTCGGTCGGCTCGGGGACTATGTTTAGCTAGTTATTGAAGTGCATTTATTTCAATTGGCTAACTTTTTAGATTTTTTCCAGCATTTTTTAAACAAACCATGGGTTATAAATGATAACTTTCTATATCTAATTAAAACAATCTGTCATGTACACTCATGCAAAATAAGTACATAACTGTAAAAATGTGCTTTAGTAAATAAATGAGTAATTTATCCATGCACTTGACCTACTTTGTTTGTAATTTTTTCAGATTAAAATTAATACAACAATAAAACAAGAAGATGTCTATTTATATAATACACAAGTCAATTCCTGGAGTAACCATCCCCCCCCCGGGACACCCCCGGGAATTTGCCTGATAGACAGTTCACGGGGGTCGGGAATTTGCCTGTCATATATACGTGCACAGGGGCCAGGTATTGTTATAGTCGCTGAGGACCCCGGCGATTTGACAAATGGTTTCACTTTTGCGAAACTTATTACCTGTGCCATGCGAATTTAAATACAATACTATTAAAGGTTTATGATTTCATTGTTTAAATAATTTTAACCACTCTTAGCAAGATTCATGTTTATATTAAAGTTTTATAATATTCCATAGCAGTTTAAAGATGCGGTACAGTCTGTATGTAAACAAGGGCTTTGTTTACACGTTGGTATCCAAAATATTGAATTTTATTCAACAACTATTTATATTTTCATGATTCTGGGGTATTATAAATTATCAAGACACAACAATTAAGCTTTGCAAGACCATAAAATGAAATAAAAACCTAAATAAACTGTTTGTATAATAAAAAGAGGGCTCCTTTGTGCACATGCGCAGATCGGACTGTATCGCATCTTTAATAGTATGTTATTAAATGACTATGCCTATGATATGCATTAATTAATCGTCCCTGCGGTGGGGCATTTTCCACTCTCAGCTTG
>CACRXK020006568.1:0-24905 GCA_902702795.2 Paramuricea clavata | reverse complement strand
ATATATATATATATATATATATATATATATATATATATATATATATATATATATATATATATATACATACATATATATATAGCACCTGATGATTCCTATACGGATGAAACAGACTGTTGTGGTTTTTTGAGGTAAAACGAAAAACTACATTACGCTCTATCTATATGGTATTGAGCATTGTTTGTGTTTCGTAAACCAAAATCTTAAGCTACATATATATATATATATATATATATATATATATATATATATATATATATATATATATATATATATATATATATATATATATATATATATATATATATACACTGTAAATCTCGCGGTGTTGCGGCAACACCAAAAAGGTGTAACATTACACTAATTAGGTGTAACGCGGAATTAAACACCGTTCGAGTGTAACATTACACTTCCACAGTGTAACTTTACACTATTTTAGTGTCTCGGTAACATTTACTAGGTGTAAAGTAGAAAATATTCTATTTACACCTAATTCGGTGTAGATTTACATTAGAACGGTGTAACATTACCTCTTTCCCTGTTAATTTACACTTTGCGATAGTGTAAATATACACTTATTCGGTGTAAAGTATACCAACACTTGCGAAGTGTAAATTTACACTTTTCCTGGTGTATCATTACACCTAGAACGCGTTAAAATACACGGAGCTGAGGTGAAGTAGAAACTAATGTATTAAC
Organism: Paramuricea clavata; assembly: GCA_902702795.2. NCBI lineage: Eukaryota > Metazoa > Cnidaria > Anthozoa > Malacalcyonacea > Plexauridae > Paramuricea > Paramuricea clavata. The sequence continues at coordinate 24,206 of CACRXK020006568.1, read as the reverse complement.
TATTATTGCAGTGTAAATTTACCCTTAACAAGTGTAAATTTACCCAATTCTTGTGTATGGGATAACACCATGATAGTGTAAATATACACCGGAGTGGCGTAAAAATTATGAATGCTTACTTAGTGTAAATCTACACTGAACCTGGTGTATAATTACACTAGCTAAGACTATTTTAAGATACACTGATCTGGTGTAAAGTAGAAACCGAAGTATTAACACCTTTTTGGTGTAAATTTACCCTCAAACGGTGTAAATGTACCTAGCTAATTCTGGTGTATGTGATAACACCATGATAGTGTAAAGTGTAAACATACACCAGAATTTGAAGCTCAGACAGGCTATTTCCAGCATTTTGAGGAGTGTTCCAACAAGAAATTAACTTTATAAACAGTGACATAATTACTGCAATTTTACAATCTCCCAAATGTAATCCAGTCCCAATAAGGCAACATGATGTGATGATGGCGGTAATGAAAATGTGCGTGGTATAGTATTATCATTCACCACACTTCAAATTTTACAGTACTGTATTACATGTATTGGGGTACTTGATATCGACGCATTCGCTTCTCAGTGTCACTGAAGAGCACGATAGGGTGGCCTCTTTGGAGTTTCTTTGCTTGGAAAAACTAAACTAGAACCTAAAATGCCATTTCATGCCTTTTTCCACGAGCAAATTATTTCAGCCATGGTTTCGTTTCTGGCGATGTTTAAATTTCAGTCCCCAAAATTCCTACCGAGGCATGCAACTGACTCGGTTGACTCATAGCTAGTTACGGACCTGCAGATGATGGTCAAATTCAGAAATGGTAACAGCTTATAACATCATTTTCTCACTTTGATATACAATTGCTGGTTGACCACCTACTGCAGATAGTTCTTAGGGACCTTGCACTGGGGGGTGGGACAAAATTGCTGACTGGAGGGGCCACTAGGAGGGCTGGGGGGGACATGTCCCCGCAGTCTATATGTTAAAAGAGGCCCTGAGTCATTTTATCGAATTTAATTGGCCTGAAACTGAGTTTATAGTACTCCTAGGAGTTTACGTGGAATTCGTCTTGGTTTATTTCATAATTATTTATATCCAATCTAGCAAAATTTCTACGGGGGCGGATTCGTAACTGTAGTCTCCAGAGTGGTAGATCTCCTACGTACAGTCAGACAGCCGTGATAACTAAAATTCGTAAAATTAGGTGTGGAGCTTATATTGCGTCGTAAATGCTTTGATTATTGTCGTTTAAGCAAGATATAATAAGACAGCTAGAATTTTGAAGATAGAAATTAGAATTAAAAGTTTCTGTCAAAAAACCGCAATACACTTTAATTTGCACTGGATTGTTCACATGATTGAGATCAGTGCCTTCAGTCAATCGCGTTGCCATATATGGGCTCCCAGAAGGCTTAGCGGGACACATTTCGAGCGCGTCCTTTGGAAATTTTATAAACGCTGGTTGATAAATATTATATGGCCAAGTTTTCTTAAAATATTTACGAAAATATGAAGAAATACTCCAATTTTTGAAGATCCACACAATAATCTTAAATGTAAGTGTTAAACTATGTCAATATTTTGAAGTTTCGTGTGTAAATATGTGCCATAAATAGTTGTATTCATGTATATTTTTAACCGCCGTGCCGTTTGTCGCATTTGTATTTTGTATTGGGTTCAACAATATATTGTTACTAAAATACATTAAAACTTAGTGATATTGCTTTGTATTTACAGATTATAATTCCAAGCAATAAATAATGTCATAATATGTGCTCCAAGCAAGTCGAACTGTCGAAATCATGATACCTGTAAATGTAACGACAACAAACTAGAATACTACAGGCTACAAGAAGGTATGAATATAGTTTAATGTATTGAGACGGTATCAATATTGATTCATTTAGCTAATATTGATATAATCGCCAAAGCAAGTTCTATGGCTTTGTATGAGAGGAGAATAATTCCTCCTCTGTGTTTAATATTTATATTGTGCCTATCAATAGATTCCAGACAACCTCTAAATATACATATTGCTGAATTCCCTGAATACATTCAGGATATATGATGCTTGTGATGTTACTCTGAGTGTATATCCACACCAGGCAAGCTTGAAAAATATGCCTGGCCACGGTGGGAATCGAACCTATGACCTTTGGAATACTAGCCCAATGCTCTGCCAACTGAGATATGCGGTCAGGTTGGTTCGAGTACCGGTATGTGATATTTCGGAACAGAATCTAGTTCTTTCAATATCAATGTAATCTAGTGATCATGACTTTTTTCTGTGTTGGTGTAATGTACTCAGGTGAATATGATGCTTGTGATGTTTCTCTGAGTGTATATCCTGACCGCGTAGCTCAGTTGGCAGAGCATTGGGCTAGTATTCCAATTAAGGTAGGTTCGCTTCCCACCGTGGCCAGGCATATTTTTCAAGCTTGCCCGGTGTGGATATACACTTAGAGCAACATCACAAGCATCATATTCACCTGAGTACATTACACCAACACAGAAAAAGTCATCCAGGATATATGTTTTTCATAATTTTTTCTGTGTTGGTACCTACATTGGGCTAGTATTCCAAAGGTTGTAGGTTCGATTCCCACCGTTGCTAGGCATAATTTCAAGCTTGCTCGGTGTGGATATATACTCAGAGTAACATCACAAACATCATGTTTCTCATGTTTCTGCCTCTGAGGAATTCCAAGCTCAAAAATTATATATGATCCCCTGATTGCCCTGAAGAACTATCCCAATATGCTAAGTACTATGCAGACACTAATATGGCATAATGCCATAATTAGTAAATGTTTATGACTTATGAATCAAGTTCAGGGCCGTAGCTAGACGCAATAATTGGGGTGGTGTATATTCATATATTCATGTTCACATACCGTAAAAACAATCGCTTTCACAAGAAATCCATCTGGGCAGAACACAAATATATCCAACATTCAGGCTCAGGGCTGCCGAGAGAATTTGCAGGGCCCTGGGCAAATCTTCTCTGGGGCCCCCATGACTAGACCTTAGCTAGACTGCATGTGGAGCTACTGTAAGCGGCCCTCAATTTCAAAAATGCTCTCATCAATTTAAAGGACCTACTCCATTTTAGGCTCTCAAGTTGGGGCCCTATTAAGGTTGGGGCCCTATTAAGGTTGGGGCCCAGGGCAATTTCCCCCTCCCTCTGTCGGCAGATAGTGAGATAATCTTACTATCCAGTATATTGGCAGATACTGGATTTGACCTTTGATCTTTGTGGGCAAGACTTTGGCAATACCCATGTTTAGAATGAAGTTATTTCCTATGATTTCAAGTATCTTTTCAAGTCAAAGTATTATAAACACCCTCATTTTATAATCAATTAAACTAATTATTTATCTTAAATGAAAGTCTAAACCTTTATATCAACGATATCCAGTATTCAGCCGGATAATGCGGATATCTTTCTTTCAACTATCCGACATAGCTGAAATCTGGCTGGATGGCAAAAATGTCTATCTGGTGCAGCCCTAGAAATGACCAAATGCCAGGTGAACAATTGTGACCAATTGTTTTATCTGACAACCAGGTATTTCCTAAAGGTAGCCCTCATTGTGATTGAGAAAAAAGTTTAAAAAAGACAAGTGTATAACTTTAATAAAAATATTGACTTAGGCTAATGAGGTTTTTGGGTAATTAGTTAGGATTATCTACAAATTTTACTTGGACTGTAGATAAATTGGCACAGGAGGGCATGTTCTGAAAGGGAAAAGCTGGCATTGTATAACAGACCCTGAGACACACAGCAAGCTAGAACTGGTTGAATTTAAATGTGCTTCAGAATCAGTTACTTTGAACATATCGTATGTCATTGCAACTTTAGAGTTGTGTGTTAATTATTTCCCTGCCGCTACCATGAGAATGAAATTATTATGCATTAGGGGTGCACCTGATAGAACATTTTACTATTCAGCCGAATACCATATATGCCGAACGGATGGAAAATATCGTTCCAGATTATCCGGCCAAATACTGGATATAGAGTGATTATAAAATATATGTAGGATATATAAAATAAGATATAAACTTTAAAAATGTTGGAAGCGAAACCAGGATTCTCTGGTTAAAAAGATTTATTTATTACAAGCGTTTGACTGCCAGTCTGCAGACGGAGACCCGTCGAAGACTGCAGACTGGCACTCGAAAGCTTGTAATAAATAAATCTTTTAACCAGAGAATGTTTACACAATTAACTCATTCTCATCCGGTCGAAAAGTAGCAATTTCGACTGGTGTTGTTTCAAACACTTATATCTCTCAAACTATACATCGCACGGAAACAGAAATTGCATCGTTCGAAAGAGGAGGACTTCTGCTTTCCAACGATACCAATTTCAATTTCATCCGGAGCTTGGTTAACGATTTACTCGCATAAATTTGCATAAATTATGATATAAAAAAATGTTGCAATTATGCATAAATGTATTTAGCGGTTCAAATTTCAAATATGTCAAAAAATTTTATGAATATGACTGAAAGACACGCTTATGATCTACAAGTACCCGAAGTTTCATGCATGTAGCATAAATAGAAATAATTTTATTGAATTTTTATATAAACGAGGTAGTGGAGTAAAATTTACATTTTGTGCTCACATGAAACAAATACCTTTATCAAAGGTCCTTTTTTATTGCTGCAACATGTTATCAATACAAATTTCCAATATTTCTTACTCTCCAAAGATAGTATGGCACCAAAATAAGTCTGTGATACCCACAAAAGAACACTCAAATCATGATTAGCAAAATGTCTTTATTTCTACAATTACTACATACATTCTTAGATAATCATTACACCATTGACTTTAGTTATTAGTGGCATAACCAGCCTCAAAATTGGGTCATGCTATTCAGATTTGAAATAATCACTACTCATTTGTTTAGAAATTGATTGTTTTCACAATCTAGAACATGAAAATATTTGCAAATAGCATGACCAAGTGTTGTTGGGCTGGCATCATCATAATTAGTAGTTATAAAAAAGTAATGTTTTCCAAGGCAGTAATGTTTGCTAAAGCAGTAATGTTTGCCAAAGCACATAATTGGATTATGTGGTGAAAATATTTCCTTTATATTGTGCTACAAAAGACCTAAGAATGTAACCAAACTGATATCAGATCACCACGTCATACCCAAATCTGTTGCGATGAATATCTGGACTTCTTCCTGTATAAATTGCAAAGTCGCAATATAACCATTAGGATTGGCTGCAGCAACCCACAGATTTATTCCCCACATAGTAGGTCATCTAGCTTTCATGAACTAACCCCCAACCTATTTCTTGAGTTGACAGTGTGTTTGTCTGCAACAACAATATTCTGTGACGGCTGGTACAGTTGTTGATGCAGTTTATTGCTGTAGTCTTTAGTACAGGATCTACCATATTCACAAACGCCATAAGCGCTTTGTACCTAACCCGAGAAATTATGTCTATTGCCCACAGACCATGATATAAGGTTTTTACACTCCAATAATTTTCAATCTCACTGTCGACCTTTAGCAAACCTGCATATTATACTAAAAGGCAATCAACCTCTCAAGGTTGGTGGACTGCAAGACCCTTTTTTATTAGTATATGGGGATAACTTTTGAGTTATTTGTATGTGGGCATATGTATTGGTATGGCCAGGAAACTACCTCCTGAAGCATTCCCTTAGTAAAAAAGCGTCGAATGAACTCATGCTCACAGTTCATTGAGCCGAATGAACTCAAGCTCACAATTGATCGAAATGGATCCCGGACATGTCAGTGAGGAGCAAAATCTGGGAGAACATTCCTGGCGTCAGGATGGGGCCTAGTGGGGATGCTAGACAGGGAGCTTTCGAAACCTTAGGTCCTAATGGCTGGGCTTCCCTCTACCTCTACTCATCCCCCTACCTTCCCTCTGGGTTGGTGAGTGGGGTTCTCATGACTCATCAGAACTCTACTTCCCTGAGGCTATGAAACAGGAACAGCAGATAGGAACAGGATCAATATATTCATCAGTGCAAATAAAAACTTTTATAGACATGGTGCCACTTAAAATTATAATAAGAGCCAAACTAGTAAGATATAAGTATGAATACTTGGCTATTATGTATGTAACAAACAACCAAACATGTGCTCAAGGCTCATTTTACTTCGCCTAGGAATCAGAGATTTTTATGCCTAAAACACCATAAATTTTCGTCAACAATATAAATAAATACCATTTATATTTATCAATTTCAGTATGAAACGATTATTTCAACACAAAAAAGCGATATGAGGACATACTTGGTCGTACTAGTGAAGCTATACTAAATACAAATAAATTTACAACGCCATGGCAACGGCAAAACATTGAAATAGAAATTGTCTAGAAATGATACAAATACTTGCCTTGAAACTCCAGACACGACTCCCAATGCCAGGTTGAGATACTTGTCTTCATACGAAGACAATCCATCATTACTAGCACTATCAGTTTGCAAAATAAAGCCAAAAACGTCTTCAGAATGCGATTCAAACAAAACTACAACACAATACATTTCAACGCTTGTGCGTTCCCGTGCGCGATAATCAGGAAAATTGCTCTAAAAGATTTGTTTTTCTTCCTAAGCCAATCAAAATCCGTATCTAGGGTAAACAAATACTCCGGAAGTGATTCCTGCAGTCTTTTACCAGGAAACTGTAATGCTTTACCAAGAATTTGGCGTCCGAAGTTGGCCGAACACTTTCCGATCACGAGAATTGCCATAATAGGCTTAGATTATTTCGCAATTTCCCGAGACTGCTCCGAGCTATAGAATGGAAGATGGCGATTCTTTTGGTATATTTGTTATCATTATACGTTGAAAAGAAGCAAAAAGACGAGCATTTGAATCAGGCGGAACATTCAAAATGCAACAGCAAAATTGATAATGTATCATTTGCATAAATTTCACCGCATTGATAATTTCAAGGTAAGAAATTCGCTTGAAATTGAGCGAGAAACAATAAAATTATATGAATATTTCTGAATATATAGTATCGATCAAGCGGAATTTTTTGGTGGTATTTTCGTATGTCTACTGCAAATACTCGCGAAGTTCTTTAATATTTAATCTTCCCGTCATATACGTCGGAAATTAATATTGGCGGATCGAATTGAGTTAAGATATAAACTGTTTATAAAGTGATGCTTTTTATAATATATTGATTTGAAATGATACAAAAGAACTTCACAGTGAATTAAACTTAAAGTGCCCAAATATACATGTACTATGTTTATTATTTACTGTGACTAAAAATGTTAATCCCAGAAAAGTTTACTCCTCTGCCCTCTGGTTAATTGGTTTTAAACGGTCTCTCTGCCAATCTGCCTTGTTAAATCATACTATGCCCTAAGCCACTCGACTTGCCCTAAAAAGTGTTACTTGTTGATAGTTTAGCCAGACTTTCTACCCAAATCTCAAATATTTACTCTGACATGTCACCAACAAAAAAATAGATTGGGTTTGTTCTATAAGTTGTTTGATACTTTCTCATAAACCCATAAAAGGTACAGTGCACTCTTTATAATAATCTCTAATGCAAAATAATTATCTTTCAAGGGAACGTGCTGGCTGGCCATTAATGTTTAACGAAGGACAGTTGCACACCAAAACCTTTGTAGATTTTGTGCGCTACAATATAGTGATGTGTTCTTCTTCGACTGTGTCAAAGTGCCATTCAGCAAAGATTCTATTGGTTTCAAATCGCCTGTACTGGTAATATGAACTTTAATTTGGATTGTGACTGATATAAACTATGTTGAAATGATTCAACTGAATTGAAATATGTAACATAGACTATAGTTTTAAACTCTAAAAATATATAATTTACATTTGTAATTTCTATTCTCTTCATTGTTTTAACTTAGTAATTCAGTTAAATTGAGTTAATAACATACAATCTTAAGCAGCATTTATACAAAAAGGTATTTTTACATTACATTAAGTTTATATTGAATATAGCTACTTTAGACATCAATTGGATGTACATTTACATCACAAACCATATCAGTACAGTAGCTGTATTCAGTAAGTACGTAATGCAGTGTAAAAAGACCTTTGGAGGTGTTAGTTTACGCTCATAGTGTAGATTTACACGAAATCGGTGTCCACACAGCTGCAAGCTATTTACACCAAAACAGTGTAAAAATATGTTCGGAGGTGCTATTTTACGTTCGTAGTGTAGATTTACACGAAATCGGTGTCCACACAGCTGCAAGCTATTTACACCAAAACAGTGTAAAAATATCTTCGGAGGTGTCATTTTACGCTCGTAGTGTAGATTTACACGAAATCGGTGTCCACACAGCTGCAAGCTATTTACACCAAAACAGTGTAAAAATATCTTCGGAGGTGTCATTTTACGCTTGTAGTGTAGATTTACACCAAATCGGTATTCACACAGCTGCAAGCTATTTACACCAAAACAGTGTGAAAAGATCTTCGGAGGTGTTATTTTACGCTCGTAGTGTAGATTTACACCAAATCGGTGTCCACACAGCTGCAAGCTATTTACACCAAGACAGTGTAAAAAGATCTTCGGAGGTGTTATTTTATGCTCGTAGTGCAGATTTACACCAAATCGGTGTCCACACAGCTGCAAGCTATTTACACCAAAAGAGTGTGAAAAGATCTTCGGAGGTGATATTTTAAACTCGTAGTGTAGATTTACACCAATTCGGTGTTCACACAGCTGCATCTATTTAACACTGAAAAGGTGTATTGTAACACCAAAATGAGTGTAAGTAAACACTAAATTGGTGTCCACACAGCTGCAAGAATTTACACCGATTTCGGTGTTGTGGTAACACTCCCAGATTTACAGTATCTATAATTACCTGGGGTGCAAATTGAACTATTTTTATACTATTTTTAATACTTTCGTAACAAAATGATGATTTTAATTTTTCGGGGTTTTGCTGGAAATGTTGATGTTCGTCATAGTGGGATACAAAAGGTGTGTTAGCGACTGAATAAGGAAAATATTGCGTGTGAAACAGGGTCAGTATAGAGCCGGCAGGAGCCGAAGTGCTGTTGTCGAAGAAAAATGTCACAATTCATTGTAATCTTGTCCATTCACCTCTGTGTCAGTTTGAAAAAGCTTTAAATGTAGAGACATTTGTGGTTCCTCCAGCATAATTTAGCCGTTTAACGCTATCATGTTTCTAATTGTTGAAAGAGCGCGTGGAAAGGGCAATTTAAGAACAAAAACAATTACAATGGTCAATGTACTGTGTGTTAATAATTGCTACTGTACGTAGTATTAAAATACCTGAAAAGAGTCTCAATTCTAATATTAAGTCGGTTATAAACCTTGATATTAAATATTAAAGTTTTCAGAAGATTTGTATATCAGAGAATATTAAAAGGAATTTAGACTTATAAAACATATCATTAAAAATATGAATATAGTGAATTCCATGTTTGTATTGTGTTATCATCTCTAGAAATTAACAGTTTATAAACCAAATCCTTGTTATATTTTTTAACTGCCCTTATAGCTTTCCTTCTATGTTTTAATATTTGCCAGCTGTTTAGTAGGTTAGGGATGCAACAGCACTTTTCAAATTATTGAATTATAACCAAATTTTGTGTCTGGATAGGAATTACTATTAAAGATTTACAGTTTGTAATGATAGAGTTGGAGCAAGTTAAGCTGCAATGTGCCTCAGTTTGCCCTACTTTGTTATTTTAAGCTGTTTAACGCCAGAATATTTCCTCGTCAAGGGGAAAGTATTGGACTTGGTATTGAATGGTTTAACCAGTCCATCTGCATGTCTACCTATCTTTGGTTAATTATCTTCTGGACAATATTTCTCATCAATGGCCGGAAATGTACTTGACTTCATGTTGATTACTGCCATTAATTAATTAACTACTGTACTAAATAGGTTGGGGATATAATAGCAATAGAGTTGGAATAATAGCAATCAAGGTTGAAGATATAATAGCAATAGAGGTTGCTATCATTGTAGCATTCAGGGGCGTCGCTAGCCCAAATTGTCAGGCATTTGGCAATTTATTGTATCGCAATCGGGAAATTGTTTTTGTGGCCAGCATGATTTGAATTGGATAGGAATGGAAAAAACTGAAATATATGAGTTTTGTTGCCCCTCCCCTTCTCAGAGTAGGTATGTGTTGTTTTATAGTATAAATAACAAGTTTTGACATTGCAATCAAACTGACAGGGTAGGACCATGGTAATAAAAATATTTCTATGGCTCAACATTTATATTGGGCAATTTTTTATCATTCATCACAAAATTATACCTGCTCCCTAGGTGGTTCCCTGCAGGGGGTCATAACCAGGGGGAAGCTGATGAAAATAAATTCTGGTATTGGTGGCTGATCACTATCATTTAATATTTTTGTGAATAGAACATTTCTTAAAAAATAGTATATGAATTTATTAAAAATATTTATATGGTCTCCCAATCTGGAATTCATACTTTGTAACATTTGGATCAAAAGGTTTATGATGTTTTCTATTACTGTGTGGACAAGATTAACGGAGGGATTGCCAATTTGGCATATTGTACTACTCAATAAATTAAAATCATCAAATACTTTATGCTACAATTAGCTGTAATATTATACTGTATATCATTGTGTTTCATATGATGTCATAAATTTGATGGGGGGCAACTCTAAATCGAGACACAGTCATCAGAGTGAATTAATTTTTCACTGTATGTGTTGGCCTTGTGTTTGGTGGCAAATACATGCAACTTCATATCATTTGCTCACTACAGTATAGCATAAGCATCAATACATTTTAGGTTGACCCCCCGTCAGAATGTGCAAAATGCCATAGTGAAACCCAAGAATCCATTATATGTATTAGGTGTATGCAGACTGGAATACAAGTTAATATCACTGCCTGTGATCTTGTGGTTTATTTAGAGAGTAAAGGTTTTTTTAACTCTTCTATAAATAAATTATAACAGCAAAAGAGTCATATGCATCCATATAGGGAAGAGTTGCATGCTACAAATTAAAATGAGTATTACATACTCCTGCCCTTGTAAAGTTTACAGTACAGTATAATAAAATAATAAAATATATAACAGTAAATCCCAAGATTGGATTTATTGAAACTAGTCATTAGCTAGTTCTTCGTTAAGTAGTCACTAGCTAGTTCTTCGCAATTAAATAACACAAAGACAAATTAATAAAATTTATTAACCATTTCTGACACAAATAGTATTTGCAAAATATAGCACATATTTGATATTATAGTCAAATAGTACAGTGTACTGTATATTATGTATAGATTAAAACTACAGAAAACCTGTACAACACAAATATGAGTAAAGTTTTCACGCTCCATTTAACTGTTGTGATATTATACGCATTAAGTATACGTTTCTTTGCATTTCCTTCGTAGTATTAGTATATAGCACAGCTCTGAAACACCAAAACAATATTCGCACACTCCTAAACGGCCGCCATGTTGTATATAAAAATATACGGTTAAAAATTAATTTTTGCAAAATTGCAACATTCCATTGTATACCAGCAACCAATCATATTCATTTCTGACATGGATTATCCCAGAGCCTTCGTTTCCTTCCCAAGGATCGCAGGCTCGGGGAACGACATTGGAAAATACGGTAAAAGTACAGTATTTTCTCATTCTCGTACCCAGAGCCCTTTTTACGCGCATTCGACCGAGCACGACGAGGGGCTCTGGCCAAATCCATAACCGGATACCATAAAAACATGGTATCCGGTTAAACACTGCGCATGCTCAACGTCAATCGCGGATAAACACTTCGGTTTTCTTGTTTGTTTCGTTTTGAACGTTTTTGTCCAGCAAAACCCCACAAAAGCGGTAGGTTTCGCTAATTTTATTTATTTAAATCAATTAGTAGGTAAGACGTGATGTTCTCAATGCATGTTGATAAAATTTATTATATATTTCCCTCTTAAACGTTGCCAAAGCAGTAATGGCTACGGATATACGAAGACGAGAGATTGTCTCACTATTTTATATTCGATTTTAAGTCGCTGTTGTACAGATTTTTAGACTTTTTTTGTGTTTTATTAAAAGTCAACAGTCATACATAAGACATACTATACTGCAAATCCTTTGAAAATTGTAAAAAATCGGTTTCTAGGAAGAAAATAGTCATCACATGATTAACTTCATATTCTGGCTGGCTTTAATATTTTCTCTTCAGATGGCACTTCAGCTTTGAACATGTAACACAGATTTGTTTGATTAACATCACTGATTTGGAAATAGGACGAGCATCTCCCATAAATATGTGACTTTTTGCTACGAGAACATCACGTCTCAACCTATTAATTTCAATCAACTAATTGATTTAAATAAATAAAATTAGCGACATCTACTGCTTTTGTGGGCGATTATCAACAACAATCTTCCTAACTGCTTCGTACTGCTGTTCTTTCAACTTTAATAATGTCTTTTCTCCCAACTTTCAAAGCGAAACCAACGCTTCGTGGAGCGCTTGTGTATTTTTATTCATATTTACTATAATAAACCATATATTTCGTTGTGGCCAATCAGAAGCCAGTTTGATATGGATTTGGCCAGAGCCCCTCGTCGTGCTCGGTCGAACGCGCGTAAGAAGGGCTCTGGGTACGAGAATGAGTATTTTCTATGGCAATCTCGTTCCCCGAGCCTGCGATCCTTGGGAAGGAAACGAAGGCTCTGGGATAATCCATCTCAGAAATGAATATGATTGGTTGCTGGTATACAATGGAATGTTGCAATTTTGCAAAAAATAATTTTTAACCGTATATTTTTATATACAACATGGCGGGCGTTTAGGAGTGTACGAATATTGTTTTGGTTTTTCAGAGCTGTGCTATATACTAATACTACAAAGGAAATGCAAAGAAACGTATACTTAATGCGTATAATATCACAACAGTTAAATGGAGCGTGAAAACTTTACTCATATTCTGTGTTGTACAGGTTTTCTGTAGTTTTAATCTATACATAGTATACAGTACTGTCAGTACACTGTTCTATTTGACTATAATATCAAATATGTGCTATATTTTGCAAGTACTATTTGTGTCAGAAATGGTTAATAACTTTATTAATTTGTCTTTGTGTTATCTAATTGCGAAGAACTAGCTAATAACTAGTTTCAATACATCCAATCTTGGGATTTACTGTTATATATTTTATTATTTAATGTATATACTGTACTGTAAACTTTTCAAGTGCAGGAGTATGTAATACTCATTTTAACTTGCAGCATGTAGCCCTTCCCTATATGGGTGCATATGAATCTTTTGCTGTTATAATTTATTTATAGAAGAGTTCAAAAAACCATTATTCTCTAAATAAACCACAATTTCACAGGCAGTGATATTTTAAACTTGTATTCCAGTCTGCATACACCTAATGCACCTATCAATGTTAACTCCCAGAGGGGGTCGGGGGGGGGGTCGGGTATATGTGGGGTATTTGATCATCAATTTCTCCCCACCCTGGGGATTTTGAATAGCATTTTGGCCCCAAGTTGGGGCAATTTGAACCAAATGACTTTTATTAACATACTATTTATTGCAAAATGGTGGGGCATTTGACTAATATTTATTGCCCGACGGTGGGACATTTGATTGAAAATTTGCTCTAAAAATCAAATGCCCCACCTATGCCTGACCACCCTCCTCTGGGGCTTAACATTGATAAGTGCATAATACATATAATGAATTATTGGATTTCACTATGGCATTTTGCACGTTCTGTCATTGGTTCTGACAGGGGGTCAACGTAAAAAATGTATTGATGCTTATGTTGTACTGGAGTGAGCAAATGACATGAAATTGCATGTATTTGCAACGAAACACAAGGCCAACACATACAGTGAAAAATTAATTCCCTCTGATGACTGTGTCTCGATTTAGAGTTGACCACCCATCAAATTTATGATGTCATATGAAACACAATAACATACAGTATAATATTACTGACAGCTAATTGTAGGATAAAGTATTTAATGATTTTAATTTATTGAGTAGCACAATATGCCAAATTGGCAATCCCTTTGTTAATCTTGTCCACACAGTAATTCAAAGAAGCCCTGCCCTCTGTACGAAGTTGTATTAATTGGATTCTGTCCAAGAAAACGTCATAAACTTTTTGATCCAGATGTTACAAAGTATGAATTCCAGATTGGGAGACCATATAAATACTTTTAATAAATTCATATACTTTTTTTTAAGAAATGTTCTATTCATATTAAATGATAGTGATCATGCAGCCACCAATACCAGAATTCATTTTCATCAGCTTCCCCCTGGTTATGACCCCCTGTAGGGAACCACCTAGGGTGCAGGTATCATTTTGTGATGAATGATAAAAAAGTGCCCAATATAAATGCCGAGCCATAGAAATATTTTTATTACCATGGTCATGACAACTACCCTGTCAGTTTGATTGCAATATCAAAACTTGTTATTTACACTATAAAACAACACATACCTACTCTGAGAAGGGGATGGGCAACAAAAACTCATATATTTCAGTTTTTTCCCTTCCTATCCAATTCAAATCATGCTGGCCACGAAAACAATTTCCTGATTGCGATACAATAAATTGCCAAATGACTGACAATTTGGGCTAGTGACGCCCCTGAATGCTACAATGATAGCTAGCAACCTCTATTGCTATTATATCTCCAACCTTGAATGTCCTATTTAGTACAGTAGTTAATTAATTAATGGCAGTAATCAACATGAAGTCAAGTACATTTCTGGCCATTGATGAGAAATATTGTCCAGAAGCAGGGATGGATCCCCCCTAGCCCTGGCCAGAGATGTTGCAGGGGAGGTGCTATTTTTCATGATAAAGCAAAAAAGACAAAATGAGATACAGTAATTTGAGTAATAACATGATGATAAGTGAACTGTGAACAATTACAATTCAAATACAGTAGTTGATGGGCGGGCGGCACACATGACCAACACAACTCGGCACCAGAGGCACCCCCCCCCCCTACCAGATCATGCTGGATCCATCCCTGTCCAGAAGTACAGTGAAATAACAAAATAGGGTGCACTAAAGAGCATTGTGGCTTAATGATCTAATGAGATAATTAACCAAAGATAGGTAGACATGCAGATGGACTGGTTAACCCATTCAAATACCAAGTCCAATACTTTCCCTTAACAAGAAAAAATTCTGGCGTTAAACAGCTTAAAATAACAAGGTAGGGCAAACTGAGGCACATTGCAGCTTAACTTGCTCCAACTCTATCATTACAAACTGTAAATCTTTGTAAAATAAATAGTACTTCCTATCCAGACACAAAATTTGGTTACAATTCAATAATTTTTGAAAAGTGCTGTTGCATCCCTAACCTACTAAACTGCTTGCAAATATTAAAACATATAAGGAAAGCTATAAGGGCAGTTAAAAAATATAACAAGGATTTGGTTTATAAACTGTTAATTTCTAGAGATGATATAAACACAATACAAACATGGAATTCACTATATTCATATTTTTAATGATATGTTTTATAAGTCTAAATTCCTTTTTATAATATTCCTCTGATATACAAATCTTCTGAAAACTTTAATATTATCAAGGTTTATAACCGACTTAATATTAGAATTGAGACTCTCTTCAGGTATTTTAATATTACAGTAGCTGAGTAGCAATTAACACACAGTACATTGTAATTGTTTTTGTTCTTGAAAATTGCCCTTTACACGCGCTCTTTCAACCATTAGAAACATAATAGCGTTAAACGGCTAAATTATGCTGGAGAAACCACAAATGTCTCTACCATTTAAAGCTTTTTCAAACTGACACAGAGGCCGGAATAGACAAGATTACAATTAATTGTGACATTTTTCTTCGACAACAGCACTCTTCGCGGCTCCTGCCGGCTCTATACTGACCCTGTTTCACACGCAATATTTTCCTTATTCAGTCACTAACACACCTTTTGTACCCACTATGAAGAACATCAACATTTCCACCAAAACCCAGAAAAAATCATCATTTTATAGACGAAACAATAAAATATTTCAAACAATTTGTTTTGCTTTTGGCAACGCATGCGCAGTTCGGTCGACATACAGTTTTCTGTATGTCTGACATGGATTATCCCAGAGCCTTCGTTTCCTTCCCAAGGATCGCAGGCTCGGGGAACGAGATTGTTTCTATGGTATTTTCCAACCTCGTACCCAGGGCTTCTGCGCTTATTGCTCTCAGAAGCCCTGGGATCAACCTCATCCCCAGGGCCTTTTGAGGAAGGAGGCGAAGGGCAGCAAAGGCCCTGGTAAAGGTAAAGGCTGGTGAAATAATCCACCATCCTCGTCCCCACGCCCAAGCTCGGGCGGCCCTTACAATGGCCCTGGTTCAGGCTGTTGAGCAGTTGATTGTGATTGGTTCTTTTGCTCTAAAGGGATGTTGCGGGTGGGAAGGAAATGCGGGTTAACAATAAACAATGGCTGGCGCGAAGAGTGGCAATTTAATAAACTTGTATTAAATTATGGTAGAAATCAGATATTTACATGTAAATTTTTGCTTAAAGGCACAGTTCAGCCTGTTGAACGATGTTTTTTAAGGCGCATTTCAGCCTCGTTAATTGAAAAAACTAACTAGGAAAATCAATTAAGCATAATTCAAGATCACCAAACTTAATGTTTTTAACATTTTAAAACATTTATATTGTTAAAAACATCGAGTTTACTGATTTTGAATTATGCTTAATTGATTTTCCTAGTTAGTTTTTTCAATTAAAAGGGCTCAAATGCGCCTTAAAAACCATCGTTCAAAAGGCTGAACTGTGCCTTTAAACTATGGTATGGACACATTCAAGACTTCTGGAAACCAACTACGTGGATATTTGAAGGATTAAATACATTTGAAAGTTAAAACGAATTGAATGATAAAGATATATATTTTACAGTTGAAGACTCAGATATCAGTCACACATGAATTCATGCACTATAGAAATTTATATCTTGTGTATGCAACGTCTACAAGATTATTGTGTAAATTGTCGCCCTCCACCTGTCTTTGTACTTTGTATTTGACAATTTGAAGAGTTTAATTTATAATGTAGTATACGAAAATTTAGTATTTATCAAGTCATTGATTCACAAAGTGAATGGCAGCATTTTGTTCTGCTTGCACAATCACAATGAACAGTTCACAATGGAACCAGTGTTGTTTGAGAACCATACGCTCGATTGTTTAATACCCATGGTGAAAAGCTGGCTTTTCACACACAAAATATTGAAGGGATTTTCTGGATGGAATTAAATTATTTATCCAAACTATTGAAATATTGAAATTTAGAGAATACAGCATGTTAAGTAATTTAACCAGACAACCAGTTATGTGTCAAGTCTCAGAAGCATTTTAGCTACCTGTTGCTAAAGTTCATTTAACACTGTCACTGAAATATTTTAAACAAATACACCCTTCTGGAAAGTACATCACTTTGACTATTCAGGTTTTGCAGTATGACATATCATCTTATAGGAATTCCTATAGGAAAATTATCCTAATTTCCTGTAGGAATAGTAAATGACACACAATGTTGTTCATCAGTCATCAATCTTAATTTTCTAATGCAAAAAAGTTATTAATACATATATACTAATATTACAAATATAAATATTTATACAAGAAATTGGTTATACTAAACATTACAGATCAATTATAGTTTTCACCAATGGTTTAATAACAAGTCAAAACAAAAACAATACATAACCTAAAGAAAACCATTGCAATTAGACTTGCCACAAGTCGACCATGGGGGGGGGGAGAGCGCGGGGGAGGGAGCGCGCGACCCGAGCGACGAAGTCGCGAGTGGTCGACTTGTGTCCCTTGCAGGAATTTAAATCGCATTTAAAATTTTGGCGCGAATAATTTTGACATAAAAGGGGTGTGTACATTTCATACAATTTGTCAATTACTTCACCGCGCCGACAATGGGTCTACAAAATTAACACAAAAACATTCTCAAGAATTGATATTTCTTTGTCGTCGAATGAAACAGTTTGCACCAAGTGTGGAAACGAAATAACTGACCTAAGTAACGGCGCCGAAATCTATGCTATGACTCAATGTATCAACAAAACAAGTGCATGTAAAAACTTATTGAATCTGAACAGTGTTTCTCTAACAATGTGTGCCGTAATTGTGTCTACAAGAATAGTAATATAATTTATTAGACTTATTATAGAAAGTTGATTCAGTTCACCAGCGATTTAACGTAGTAGAAGTTAATCTAATTGAAAAGAATCAGACAACTGTAACCAAGAAGCAGAGAGGCGGCGATTGTGATCAACTAAAGACGTCGCTAGAGTTCCAAATCCAGTAAAAATTCGCGTTGTTTTCTCAACAAACGAATTTGTAGTAATCAGTAATCGAGATCAAGAAACCCAAACTAAACCTGAAACTAGTGAGGAAATTTTAGAATCATCAGATGCATCTTCGATGACAGTATTAAAGTTTATATCTACACCCTGTACTTTATACTCAATGTAATGTTTGTTTGTGTATTTTCACATCGTTTTTGTGTTCTACAAAATTGTATTTACATTATTTACTCTGTTTGCTTCAATAATACACATTTGTTTAACAAAAAAGTCTGAGAATATAATATTATTGCTAGACTCCTTCGATATATTAAAATGACCGATAACGTAACCGCTTCGGCCTTCAATGTAAACAATGACGTCACCGGTGGATTTTTCCACCGGTGATATTTGGCGTGCTGCAAGTGACAAAAGTCCTTTCCACAGAGGAAGTGAAGCGCGCCATAGAAGGGTCTGGAAAGGACTTTGGAAAGTCTACATTGCAATGTACACAAGCACCAATTAATCATTCTACCTCCATGCAATGCTATATTTATTGACCTTCGTTATTAAACCATAGGTAATAACCATAATTGACATGTAAAGTTAATTACATTAAGCCACAAAGCTTCACCATTGACAAGTAAAATCATCTGGCATTAGACAAGTAAAAAAATAAGTAGGGCACATTGCGGCTCAATGGGTTAACTAGAGACATTGTCAGATTTTTTGGTTAACCCATCAAGCTGCAGAGCTTCCCCATTGATGAGTAAAATTGTCTGGTGTTAGACAAGTAAAAAAAAAGTAGGGTGCACTCAGGGACGTACACAGCCGGGGGGGGGGCAGGCATATTATATTAACGATTTTTAGAATGTTGTTAATTATTCTTTGGATATTTGGGACTTTTTTCAGTATATAGGCCTTCTGGTGAATAAATCCTGCTTACAGCCCTGAGTGCACTGGGGCGCATTGTGGCTCAATGGGTTAAAATTTGCCTCAAAACATAGTCCTCAAATAAGTTATTGACTATTCTAGTTCAAAACAAGTGACAAGTCACTTGTAACATTACTCAATAAATATTTTTATATATCAAATGTTTTTTTGAATATGCCCCTTTTACAAATTATTTGCTGGGCAATAATATTTTTAATAACTAGCTTGGTGTTTCTGTTTTTGACTATTGTTCTTGTTTGCTTTTCTGCACTCTGCAACACTTTACAGTGTTGTTTTTGTCCTCATGTGTTGGCAAACCTCTGAGGCCTTACATCCATACTTTGTTGATACATAAGCTGTAAAAAGACAAATAAATTTATTTAAATGAGGTTACATAGTAACCAAGGTTAATATCGTAGGAACCGTGCACAGTGCCTTCAGGATATCGGATATAGAGAGACTAGAGAGTGCCAAGCGGATTCACAGGTCACTAATTCATAGCCAACTGCAATAATAATCTGCTTAGAGAAGCTAAAAAAATTTTTTCAAGACTGCAATTGACGTTCGGTTTAATTTCCATCGAACAGTTAGTTCGGTGTGATAAGGTGCAGACGTTCGGTGGTCAGGTCCTGAATGGACAGGTTCACATGATTCGGACCTGAATCCAAGTAACTCAAATCTGTAGATCATCAGCTGACCACGTCTGCACCTAACCATCCACACGGGTAAGTATGGTGACGACAGATATTAATAATGCATACCATTTTGATAGCTGCTGATATTAACAGAAAAATAAGGGAAACATTTCCCCAAGACCCCAACATGGCAAGTAGTAAGTACACTTAATAGTGATTGCTTGATGCTAATTATATTTTCAATAAACTTTCCAACCAGTTGGTTTTTAGGCAAGGGGTCTATTTACCGTCTATACATATTTATACGTATACAAAAATAAAATGAATGATCATGATCATCATGGGCATGGCGTAAAACAACTGCCTTAACACCCATGTCAGTTTTTAGCTTGTCTATTTGGTCGCCCATCAGTGCATTTAACGTGGAAATCACGATTATAATTGTTTCTGGCCACACGGCAGAAATATTTCTTTTTCTCGAATTTATAATATAATCATATAATGTAAATTATCGAACATGGACGGTAAAAGTTGGTAAATCAACGATTTAACATCCCTTCCATTTACTATTTGACGAATAGCATCTTTCTGCTCTTCCTTTAACTTAATTTGAGCATTATTTGTTTTTGCAAGTGCAAAATATATTGCTTCTGCCTTCCTCGTACAGTCGCATTCATCGCGGTCGCCATGTTTTTAAGGAGAAATATATATGCTGTGCGACCAAGCCTCTGCGTCGGAATCCAGCTGCAGCTCAACAGCCTGAACCAGGGCCACTGTGAGGGCCGCCCGAGCTTGGGCCTGGGGACGAGGATGATAATCCACAAATTGCGGATTATTTTGTCTCGTGATATATCGGAGCAAATACTATACAGGGGGGTGCGATCGCGGATCGCTTTAGCTACAATATATTCGTCAATATTGCATAAACACCGAAATCGAGAAATAAAGAACAAAAATCTATTTTAACTGAAATGAAAAAATCTGGTAAAGTTCTTCCAAAAATATTGAATAAATTTGAAATTGTCTTCAAATTAGCTCTGAGAACCTTGGTTGAACTGTAAAGCAGATCTATTAAATATACAAAGCAACAGTGCAAAATGAATGGATCGATAGAAGTATTTATACTATGAATTTATACTGTCGCAAGGAAATTGCTGCCTCGATTGTGAAACAGATATGTAAAATCACTTTAATTTAATAATATGGACTCTCAATACACCATATCCATGATCATCAAAACATTTAATAGTTATTGTTGCTACAATAGATCTTTCTTGCAAATGTTAATATCACACAGTATATTTAACAGTTAAAGGGAGTACAAGGCCCAAAGAATGTCTGAAAAACAAGGAATGTCAACATCGTATGCACTTGGAATTTAAATGCTTATGTTAGCCATATGCCCTGAGTATAACCTGGTTGACCGCCATGGTTAATTAACATTTCCTGAATTTAATTGAGTTGAAATATTTTATTTGATTTTCGTTCTTATCCCAAGAACATTGTGAACACACATATAGTGCTTTGAGTTTAGATTTCAAAGGCCAAGCTTCACAACAAATGTTGTGATCTTAATGATCAGGCATTCCCAAACGATTACATGCACGAGGGTCAAATCAGACAGAAAGCCTCCATATGCTTTATCAAGGCTGAATAATATAATGAGAGGGAATTAATTTCCTCATTATACTGTTAACAAGCCCTTGTTTTTGTTTGTAATCAATTACACAAATTACTTCCCAGAACATTATTTAAGGAGATTATTTGACAAGTCAGCAGATACATTTTTTCCTGAGCCACAATTGGGGCAATTCAGTGTCACTCATCACAACAGGCGCTCAAAATCACTCACAACATACACCAGGCAGTTCAGCATCACTCACCACAATTGACTGTTCAATACTGTGTGCCTCAGTAGGCAAATCAATAATCAATATTTTGCTCAGATCAACAACAAATATCAAAATTGAACTCATTCTCAAAACATGATACAATAACAAGGGGTCTCTTATGGACAAATACAAGACACCTGGTGTCAAATGTATCAAGTGACAAGATTATTCATCTCTTTTAATTTAAATACATTTTGCCGCCTTGTAATAAAGTACTATTTGTTGTTGGTGACCATCAGTTGAGCAATTTAAAACATTCGCAGTGTACGCTTTATCAGACCTTAAGATACTTGGCTTCACCTCGTATCTTTATACCTGATAAAACTATAGTACATAAAATAATAACTATGATATTTAGCCTGAATATTATTATAAATGTATGAAGAATATTATACATATATTCTTGATGCTCAACATTATCCGATAATCATTTAACATGAAATTATTGACTGCTATTGAGAATTGTGTGAATTCCTGAATTACTTATTGTTACAGACTGTACTGACCTCTTGCAATTATGGTTATTAACCAAAATCTGACAATGTCCCTAGTTAACCCATTGAGCTGCAATGTGCCCCAGTGTGCCCTACTTACTGAAATTGACTGATTTGTGGTTTATGGTTTTTTTTGTGGCAATTCATTGGGCATCACAAGTGCATTTGTACATCTTAATACACTGTGAGAATACAAGTATTAGTATTTAAATGACACAATATGATGTAAGTTACCTTTCAGGTATATAATTTGTATACAGCATCAGTGGTGTAACTTAACTTTTTTGACCACTTGCCCTCAGGGCAAGTTGGACATGAAAATTGGTTGCCCTGAATAAAATCCACTAGCCATCAGGCAATGGGGTACCTACGCGGGCCAGTATGAATTAGGGAGACAACATATCCACTCATTGGACTAGTGGCATTGGCTATGTTACTGCCTCAGATCTAGACTACCTCATCTCTAGCTTTGGCTCACATATTAAACAAAATTTGAATCAAGTACACTTATTTAATGTAACACTAATCACCATTATTTATTTTTTTTATTAGTTTTACAATAAGAAATTGAAGGCACAGACAACAGGACTAATAAAGTCCCAAATTAAGTCCTGCCATAAATTAAGTCCTGCCATATTTCATTATCATATCATGAATAAACATTTAATAACCAAAAAGAGAATCAATGCATAATATAATCAAACAATTTAGATGAATTTGATGCAGATGATTTGCCAGCTTGAACCAATGTCGTCGAACAGCCTTTATTCTATCCGACAATAATAATATGAACTGAAAGCTGGCCAGCTTTTTGTGGCAGTGAAAGCAACTTGCCCGTTCGGGCAACCAAGAGGAAACTTTTACTTGCCCATCATGATATTCACTTGCCCCGGGCAAGTGTTAAGTTACACCTCTGAGCATAGTAGTTGCCATTTGGCAGCTGTTGGTCTGGTTGAAGTGCTGAGATATAATTTGGGGAGACCCATGGCATGCTCTCTCAACAGTGAAGGTTCAAAAACACACATGCCGGAATGCTTATAGAATACCTCGCCATTTTTCCGCATTCATTGACACATAAATAAGTACAAGAATCACTTCAAAATAGTTTAAGGGTAAAGTTTAGAGATTAAATCATATGAGTATGATAGTTTGGTTCAAATTTGACTGGGGGGTTTTGAAGAATGAGGCAATCATATTAGATCAATTTTGAGTAAATTGACAATGTTTACAAGGAATTAATAGCGGTAAGGTGTGAAAGTTGTGGGTATTCTATAGTTGTATCAAAAAAGTGAAAAACCAAGCTAAAAGCCCCAAGAATACCTGATTGCCACAATGTCAAAGAGCATAGTTGCTGAGTGCTGACTAAGAAACATCTATTAGACCATGTACAGTACTTGAGTCTTGTGATAATATCAGTGATATTGCTTTTGTATTATACGATATACTGTAAACTTGCTGTTAACATATTATATTATTAATATTCATGGTTGTCAAATATCATAAAATCAACACACAAAATTCACACACAAAGGTTTAAAATAATGTATATTGGTATAAACGTTTAATAAAAATGCATACATACGTAAACCATGGTCGGCATGGAATTTTGTCACTTGGCACAGTACTTTAATGTTTTTTAATGTTTGTCCCACATTAAAATATATTGAGTCAATGACAGTGCAACTGTTCATAAAACGTTCTAATCACATTTTACATGCACATTTGTATTCAGTAGTAATCTTTTCATAAAGGTACATCAAAGTCCCAAATCAAATTCTTCACTGACAGTATGTTATTGACTCCCAAACGACAAATATTATAAAACACGCTTCCAAGCTGAAAAGAAATATTTACTGTTGTCAGTCAGTGTTTAGACTCTTCTCTTTGAATTTTGATCTTCGACAAGTATTGCTGTAGATTATATTCC
>CACRXK020006567.1:0-24909 GCA_902702795.2 Paramuricea clavata | reverse complement strand
CTACCCGGTTATTATTTTTCCGTAATAACCTTCAACCCCGTATTTCCCCCGGAGAAATCAAATACCACCGCCTGCTTTTAGACTGAAGGTTATTACGGGGGAGTTAAAAACCGACGAAATACAAAAGAATATGGTCTGATGAGTTTGTAGTAATAATAAGCAACCATCGGTTTTGCCAATTAATCAGCCGATGGTCTGTAAATATCGGTGCTTAACAATCGGTATCGGCAATCAGCTTTTTTTTAAACATCGGCTCACCTCTAGTCAAAGACAGGCAGGCAGCAGATATTAAGACGAAATCCTCTATGCGGTTGTTATAATTGATTTCATCTACTGTATTAGATACTTCTGAAAATACCACTCCAGTTATATATGAATACAACTCATTTAACAACTACAGTATGTGGATTAAAAAGTCTAGGAGCGTGGTGATTTCTTACAATGTAGTAAAAAATCTAAGCAATATGTTCCAATACACAACAGCCTTCTGCGCTTCTCATGAACTTTCATCCATTAATTAAGATGATATAAGTGGTAAGTGGTGTTGAGGGCTCATTATCCGTTTCAGACAATCAAATTGCATTAGCAGTATCTTTAATTTCATTTGGTTTGCTCTGTTTCTCACCTAATTGTAAATTTTCTGCCTTTGCGTTATTCCGTATGCAATTTCTAGGTTGACCTTTTGCTATTGAGGGATTGTGTCCTTGCTTTAAGACAGTCTTTTGCATTAACTTCATGTTTTGGTGGTTTAATCCCTTTTGACTATTACGTGAGGGCTCATTATCCATTTCAGACAATCGAATTGCATTAGCATTATCTTTAATTTCATTTTCCAAAACTGGATCAAAATCATTCACTTTGGGGCCATTATAGTTATAGTTGTCGGGTTGATTTAATCGGCTTTGATCGCCACTTTCGGGTTTAGTAATACCAGAAGTGTTTTTCATATGCATCGATTTATGAACTCTTTCCGAATTCATGCACATAATTATTTCTTTTAGGGACTCATTTAA
This sequence comes from Paramuricea clavata, assembly GCA_902702795.2. NCBI lineage: Eukaryota > Metazoa > Cnidaria > Anthozoa > Malacalcyonacea > Plexauridae > Paramuricea > Paramuricea clavata. The sequence goes on along the minus strand of CACRXK020006567.1, from coordinate 23,896 downwards.
TGCTTCAGATGCTTTTAACTTATTTTGCATAATCACAATGTCCAATTTAACCCCTTCAAGATCAGCAGCCAATACATCACATCGACAAACATTCTGTAGCCCTTGCATTATATTACTTGCTCGATTCAAAGAAGCTTTTTGCTCAAGAATTTCTTTGAAATTCCAATCGTTAGAGTGACTACACGAGTTTTTTGTAGAGCTCAAAAGAGTACAGCCTCCGCCATTTCCTCATGAATTATTTTTAAAAATTATATAAAATATTAAATTATATAAAATATTATTAAATTATATATATTATATAAATTATATATAAAAATTATAAGAATTTAGAATCTTAAACTGCAGACAGTTCTCTCAGTGGTCACCTTCATCATTCATTAAAATGTAAATGTTTGCTGTTAAATTAAAATATAAAGAATATTTATTCTGTAGCCATACTGAAATATGTCTATCCTGGTGGCAGTGGTTTTGGAACTGAGGAGAAAACACTGCGAGCAAACGAACGACTTTGTATCAAGCATGCGCAAAGATAACATGGTGGGACGTACGTCACTAACTTGACTTCATTTCCTGTAGTTTGACAGTTTGTTATCTGTACGTAAACAAGCGTGGCATAGTACTGTTTTATTTGTTGTCTGTTAGTTTTAATCGAACAACTTTTTACTCTACATGCAGTTCACAATTTATGTATCGGTTTTCATGTTGTTATTATCGAGTACTAAAATATTTTGAAATCGGAGCCTCACCCTATGGCTACAAATTGTCCATTTGAATTTCTGTTATATATTTTAAAATTTTTGTATTGATCAATATCAATTTTTTAATTCGGTCTGCAAACTTTATATGTGTTACTTAAACGTTGGAGATTGTGTCAAGGTTTTCAATAAATTCCAATTTCCAAAGTTTCCAAATAATATGATAATATAATGTTTCCAATTACTGTTGATTTCAACTGCTACAAATTTCAACTGATCAAAGATTGTTGTGATGGCACTACTATTTCTGTAAAAGGTTGATTTTTGTTGCACTGTGTGAATTTATAGTTACTCTGTAGGCGGTTTTCAAGTCATTTTAATGTACAATTTCGAACATTTTATTAGATATTTTGTAAAGTTTTTTTTTCTGTGCTGGTGTTGTGTGCTCAGGTGTGAATGTGATGTTTGTGATGTTACTCTGAGTGTATATCCACACCGTGCGAGCTTGAAACATATGGGCCGCCCATATCAAGCTCGCCTGGTGTGGATATACACTCAGAGTAACATCACAAACATCATTTTGTAAAGTTATAATATTTTGTAAAGGGTAGCATATTTATAGCATGTTACTATATTTAGAGCGTGATTGTGTTGTTTTTGTACAACTGGCTCGTATTTTACCAGCAGTGCCAAGCAGTTACCCATGCACATAACAAAAACTTGTCAAACTTGTTTTACCGTTTTTTCATTTAATGTATTCATCCATGAGTCTGGACGGCGGCTACATGAAACGATTGTTCGTTTGCTTGCCAAATATATATGCTCAAATCGAAACAGAACCTGGTGCCAAAATTGACCATTTGCGTAATAGACAAAATTTTGATCTAAACAAGTCTAGACAAAAATTTCATCACAGCTTGAAAGAGCATCACAAAATTAGTAATATTCCAAAGTTTCGTTGTAAAATGCGGATAATATAGCCTTGCAAAGTTTGCAATTTTCAGTCATTTTAGATTACAAATGGGAAATTGACAGCCTCAAAGCGTATCGGGCTGTCAATTTCCTGTTTGTAATCTAAAATGACTGAAAATTGCAAACTTCGCAAGGCTATATTATCCGCATTTTACAACATTTTACAATGAAACTTTGGAATATTACTAATTTTGTGACGCTCTTTCAAGCTGTGATGAAATTTTTGTTGAGATCAAAATTTAGTCTATTACGCAAATGGTCAATTTATATTGTTTATATGCTCAAATTGAAACAGAGCCTTTGTGCTTGCACTGATTATATTGCTCGCACTGATTACAGTATGTAACTTCAAAACTACAGTACATTTTGTAAATAACACAAAATATATTAAAAATTTCAAACAAAATTTCATTAATACTATTGAAATTTAAAGACAATGTCAAGTCCGTTCTGCACATCAGTTCTGCTCATAACAAATGGGACACACAGATACAACATTGCCCAAATTTTGCATCTTTCAAACTTTTTTTAATTGAAATGTATTCTAGTTTATATTCATTTACAGTAACGCACCAGAAAAGTGTTAGATATATGGACTGGACATGGTCTTTAAGGGCCTGTTTACATGGAGGGAGGGTGACCCTATCAGGAGGGTTACCCTAGCATGCGGGTCAGAAAAAAGCGAGCGTTTACATGAAGTAGGGTGACCCTACTCTGCTAGGGCTATGTTGCCCAGTAGGAACACCCTACTTATGCATGGCCAAAACACAAAATTTTGGTGGCATGTTGTATGATGCTATTCTCTTGCTCATTTGCTTACTATATTTCAATGTTGTGGTCTGTTATTTCTGTGTTATTGTACCACAGAAGACTGCAGCAGCAACTAGCAGTTCAAGCAGTAAATGAGCGCTTTAATACGAATTGTTAAATACTGCTTTAATATGAATTGTTAGACGTCGTCGAATATTTTGATGTATTTCTGGTAGAACTGAGCGGTGGTGGCTAAACCTCTTTAACGAAATCTTGCCTATGTCCGAATGGAAGAAAAATCTAAGAATGGAGAGGCAGGTTTTCATGAAATTAGCGGACAAATTGCGACCTTACTTGGTGCCAGGTGTAGGAGAACCTCACGACAATGTTATAACTGTGGAGAAACAACTGGCAATGACATTGTACTTTTTAAAGGATCAAGGATCTCTCTCCATGACTGCAAATGCATTTGGTGTTGCCATTTGTACTGGTTCTGTTGTTGTACGGAAGGTTTGGCAGGTATTGACTAAACATTTGGGAGCTATATATATATTAACTCATTAACGCGCAAGCTGTTACAATGTTTCTACCCCCCTAACGTGCAAGCAATATGGCGAATACGTGACTGAATTCAAGAGCTTTCACCAAAATGGCAATATCTCAGAAACAGTTGCATGAAAAAATCTGGTCTTTTCAACCAAATATTATTAATATATGATTGACCAAATTTAATTTAAATGAACTTGCATACCTATACATATCATTAGTTTTTTCAATGAGAATTGTTATTTGTAAACCAGTGACACTATTGTTTTCATGTCACTCATCACCTATAGGGGCAATATCTCCATATATTTATATAAAAACCAAAAAAAAAATTATTTACTAAATTAGTACATATCTATATTATAACCAATTTTCATCTATTGTGATATGAATTAGAAAATGATCAAAAATTATAAAAAATACTCCTTTGCTTTTTTGGGCAAGATGTTTACAACATGAAATTTAGAACAGTAACTAAGTGTTAAAATGCAACAAAGTGTGCAAGCCAAAACACAGTGCTTGTACATCTTTGGAGTTTTTAATTACCTCAAATATATTTAAAAGGACATACGGTACTAGAATCTATTTGTTTTCAATATAAACCAAGGATGGGAAGGTGAGAAAATAGGAATTTTCTGATGTGTTTTTAACACAGACAATGACAGCCGACATTTTCAAAGGCAAATTGCGGTGACAAAACCAAAAGTTATTCACTTCTCTACTCAAAGCACTGAAAAACACCATAAAGAGAAAAACATTTTAAACATACATCAGGTAAGCATTTTAGCTCAATTTTCTCATGTTTCTGTTTGGAAAGAAACGGTTTTTAGCCAAAATTATTTTGCGCGCCAATGTAGGCCTGCTATAAAATGTCAGACACGCGTTCTCTTTTGAAGTCTGGCTCTGAAAAACAATCGCTTTTTTTTAGTTTGAAATAAGCTTTCATTAGGACCAATTGTGTAGAAATGTTATCTGTATGCTCAAATGAAAAAGATAACCTAATAGTCAGGTATTCAACATAGCTATAAAAGGGTGAAATAAGGACTTTCATCTTTGGTTGTTTGTCAGACATGAGAAACCACATTAGTGCCATTTTGTCGCGCGTGCTATTTTATAAAATAAACACCTCAAAACCATAAACTTTTAGTTCAGAAAATTACAAAGTTTCCCATAAACATTATTAAAAATGTTCTAATGAAACGATTTCATGATAAATAAGCGAGCAATGGGCCCGAAAGGACGGCTAAATTATGTTTTTGGTGGGACTTCAGTTTCATGGCTTCCCGCAAAGGAAGCCATTTCAGAGAGAAGCGACAACAACGGCAAACAACCGTCGCGACCAAATTTTGATAACTTTTCCTTCTGATTCAACATGTAGTTACTAGAAAATGAGGTTGGATCAACATTACTATCTGCCTTATCGATTTAAAATTTTATGGGGATATAAAACCCAATACAAAAAGCATTTTAAAAGCATTAGAACTCAAGTGCGGACTTTTTGAGAATTCGCACGCGGCAAGCAAGCGCATTAATTCAATACACTTATTTCAAACCACAATATGTCTGAAACGAGTTGTCATTTTAAGACTAAATTGATGAAAATAGATATAACAGTGATTTTGGATACCCTACTTACTTAGTGTAATTTAATACTCGAAGTATTCTTGCCAAATAGGGCATGTACGCACACAGTAATTTAATCTGGTGTCGTTTGAAACATACTTTAGCTAAAATAACAACTTGAACAAGAAGACCAACAATGGGGTTACGAAAACAGTCGAAATTGTGCCCACATTTGCATAAACAGTTCGTCTAAAAAGATAACTTTAAACTAGATTCAATGAACATTAATGCAGTCGAATTTTGTGAGTGTTTGATCGCATATTTCTACTCAAAAATACCATTTAAAAAATCGTATCTGCTCACTTGTGTTCCGTGTTCATCTTTCTTGTGATTTCCGACTTCTATTTTTAATAAAGTTTGGAGAAATCCTCATCTTTTTGGCTGAAAATCTCGCGCATGGTTCACAGAAAAACTTGGCCCCAAAACGTCAATACATTTGCTTTCCTTTCATGCCAAATTTTCGTTGTAGTTGATTCAGAAACCTCTTCTTTTCTTGCTTTTAAAACTTGCTGTAAAATCTTTCTTTGTAACAAAATCGCCATTATTCATTATTTTTGGAAAACTAAGATTTTAAACTTGAAAAACTTTGCGAGTTTCTGACCGATTTTCTTGCATGATACACCGTTGAAAAGCTCGAATTTCACGTTCTATTTTCGTATCCGTTGCTAGGCAACCCAATAAACACGTGCTCAAATATCATGCCCGCAAGTTAAGGTGTCATGCCAGGGCGCATTGTCCGTTACCCACTTGTCAATCTCAGGGCGCATACGGGCGCATTGGGCGTTAATGAGTTAAGAATCTTGTTTCCAATACCGTCAGGACCACAAGCTTTTGAAATATCAACCTTCTCCAGTAACATCAGAACTTCTCGTTCTGTTGTATGAATTATTGATAATGTTTTATCAGACTGGAAATAAGTTAATAATGGCAACTGACAATTACTATCGTTAATTCTAGATTGATTAACAAAGTAGTCATTGAATAAGTCCGCTTTTTCTTTCGAGTCAAAAACAATCTCACCGCTCTCTTTAATAGGTGGTATGGAGGTATGATTATTGTTATTATTAAGAGTGAATTTAATGTAATTCCACCACTTTTTTGGACCTAACGAAGGATCTGATAGTTTATTATTTAGTTTACAATAATACGAGGTTTTAGCTTCACAAATTAACCATGTTGTATAATTTCTCTGATTTTTGTAACGGCGCCAAAGCAAGTCAGTTTTCCTTTTACTAAATTGTTTTAATAATCTATTTCTTTTTCGAATTGCAGTTCGTACCGCTGATATCATCCAAGGTTTGTCTCGAGGTCGTATTACAACTGTTTTGTTTGGAATGTATTTATCAATTATAAGTCGAAAATACCGAAACCAATTTCCATAAACATCATCAACCTGAATAGAATCTCTAGTACAATCTTCCCAATTGATATTCAAAAGATCTTCATTTAGCATTGTCATATTAATATTGGAGAAATCCCATATGTGTCTTTTAAAAGCTCTTTGTTTAGAATATGTAATACTCATTTTTGCATAAATGTAGGAATGATCGCAGTTCGTGGGTAGACTAAATGTTCCCTGGTTTACAAAATATTTAGGACAATTAGTGATTATGACGTCTAATATTGTAGCTGTGTTGTATGTCACACGAGTTGGGTCATCGATTATTTGGGACAGGGCATTGCACTCGAGCCAATGATAAAAACGGTTACCAAACGCGGTACTTAGTAACTTATTTCGGTCATAGTGGGCATTTAGATCACCCACAATCACCATAGGTAAATGTTGGTTTAATCGAATTTTATCAATAACACTCTGGAAAGAATCTAAAAAAAGTGTTGTTTCTTCTAGAGAGTTATTAGGTGGTCTGTAACATACCCCACATAACAGGGTTACTCCATTCATTTTAATTTCAACCCAAAGTAGTTCTAAATCCATATTTTCCAGGTCATTACGTCTTTTGAATGCAAGTGATTGTGCTACGTATAAAGCAACTCTTGTCTAAAATAAATGTGGAAATTTCTTCAAATTTCTCTTCGTTAGCTAAACTTCTAGCGTTTATATGTCCAATTGTTAAGCATGACATTTTTGGGCCAGGATTTAATTCAATATCTCCTGCCATTATTAACAAAATTGATAAAAAGATTATTAACAAAATGCATAGACCCCATCTGTGTCTCGTCCGAATTTGCAACACACTGGATTTTATATTAAGACAGCATTTTCTGTTATTAAACATACCGATAGCTGCTCTGTAAACAACAATACTAACCTCCATTAGGCATAGTATAAAACTTACCAGTCTGCACAGCTGCTCGAAAACCACTTATAGTAATGATATTACATGCGAGAACCACACAAGAAGAACTTAAACAACGTTCTTCCAGAACAAAGATAAATAAAGTTAATAGAGTGTTAAAGTCAAGTAGGCCTATTATAAACATATTAAGTATAGGACTATAGGTGCGGTCATAATAACTGCTAGTTTATAAGCCAGTCGTCGTATTGAAATAACCATTTAATATAGGATTAATTAGACCAAATTAAATTTTTCAAAATCATCCATTTGATGAATTAGAATTATTTTGTCGTCTTTATTACGAACTAATATTTACCGTCCGTCGTCCAGACAGATTTAATATGAGTATTATGTTCGCGAGCGTATTTGAACAGATTAACGTTGTACTTGGTCAGGTCTTCATTTATATAAAACTGTGTGCCTTTCAGATCTTTTCGTCGTTTACAAATTGCAGCCTTTGTACCATATGATTTGAATTTTACAATTAGCGGTCTTGACTGAGTTGAGATCTTTGGGCCAAGGCGATGTGCACGGTCAATTTCTTCTTTAAGGATATTGAGATGCAACTTTTCATCTACAAACTGAACTACCTTTTGAACGCAATCTTCACCATCGGTTTCGACCAACCCTATAATTCTTAAGTTATATTTTCTGGAGTATTGCTCATTTTCATTCGCTTTTATTGTGACCTTTGTTAACTCTGCTTCCAGCGCTTCGATTCGCTTTATAAGAGGAAATGTAGCTTGTTGAACGGATTGCTCGATGAGTGTATTTACTGCTTCAGATAGGATCGTCTTAAAGTAAGATGATTTAAAGAATTGGTGCAACTCACTTTGTATAGCTTCCTTCATGTCTGCTCGAAATTCATCGGGTTGATATGTCGTTTGTCTTGTAACTGGCATTTTGGTATTCTTCAATCACAAATATTATTAATGTGCACCTTATAGCCACAAAAGACAATTACATAGTAAAAAATTAGCTTCTTGAAGTGTATAATCTGATATTGTAGGAGCTCTGCAAAACACGTCTGTACTCAACGGAGTTCTGCATGCATGTTCTCAAGGCATTTCTTTCAACTTTGACGTAAGCAGAACAAATTGAAGTGTGTAATAAAAGATCTAACTGAAAATTATCCAGAAGAAGCATTCGTAGCTACAGTAACAAGTGACAAGTTCAATTAGATTTGCGAAAATTATTCAGTGTATGTCAGCCAGGGTAACAGACCATGGAAGACATTTGCATTGTGGTCGTCATATATAGAAATGGTCCAATGGCTTTTGCTATTTGTCAGAGCAACACAAACTACAGATTGGGATCTCCATTTGTCGGCCATTAGATCGATGTTGCCTGGCTCTTCGCATCTGAACTGCAGCTGAAGAGCACAGGAGTTTGTTTGGTTATAGGCCACCTGCTACCAGTAGAACCAGTAATAGGCCAGCTCCTCCAAAAAAAAGAACGGTCACAACATCATCTGGCCAATGAATATCAGTGCCTGTGCGAGACACATGGTCACACACATATTTCTCTGCCTAATAAAAAAATGCAACTGCACCTCCAACTGCTACAGACAAAGTGAACATGGCACTAGGTGGGTTGGGGGAGAAGACAATAACATTTGCAAAAGGTGGCAACAGTGAGCATGTTCATGAGAAAATTCTGGAGGCATATCCATTCCTTGCTAATGTGGGAGGCTACCAAATTCTCAGGACAGGGGAGTGTGGCAATAGGCAATTGATAATGCTTCCCATTCCACCTGGTGGTTATACTGTTGCTTTCCTCAAATCAACATTGGCATCAGCTAAAGGGTATATACGTCCTTTTCAAAAGGAAATTATAGTTGACCATGGCAGTGTCATTGGTGGTGTTCAGAGTCAGGTTTCTATTTTTGGAGTTGTGATTCTTTACAAAGAATGTTGCCTCTACCTTTGTGTTGTTGATTGATTAATTGATTGATTGATTGATAAGAAAATTAAATTTTGTTTGATTGTAATTTTGATGCACAGGCTTATTTACAAAAATATCAAGCCATGCCTAGGCCCCTGACTAGGTGAACTCCCCTCCCCCATATGTTCAGTCGACCATATCATTGTTAATTAATGTATTTTAAATACTGTATGTACAATAGTAACTCCAAATTTTCCCCCCAAATGTTTGCCATTTTCAGAGTTACTATTGTATTGTACTGTTGCTGTTAATTTGGTTCATTTCGACAGGCTATTCTCACTTGGTGTTTTCATGATTTCACCATATCTAATGGTTATTTTTTAGATATCTATGAGTTCAAAAGTTGAATGTGTGAATTGTCATCAAATCGTGGCAATGGACTCAATGAAAATGCATGGGGATGTGCGTGGTGGTGGCTCGTCTGCCACTCTTGATGAAAGTTACAGGTATTGTCGCCAGTGTTGTGGCGACTGGTAAATTGGGCATGTGTATCTCCAAGTCGTATACCAACAATCAGTGACAAACTACGTGGACCGGTTAGGCTGAGATCGTAACATAGCACCCCTCCCTCTGTTCAATGTTGTTAGACCAAAAGTGGCATACAGCAGCATTGAAATGGGGAAGAGGGTTTTACATGTTATTTTTGCAATTGTTTACAAAAATAACCTTCCACTCTAAGAATTCCAACTTTCAATGTCACTGATTTCAGCAGATTGTAGGGGTGCACCGGAACCAATTTTTAAAGTCCTGGCCGGAACTGGAAAAATGTTCTGGCCGAAACCAGAACTGATTTATTAAGCCGTATGTTACTTTGTCTGGTGCCAGACAGGCAGATGCTTTAAGTCATCAAGGAGAGAGCTCGCAAATGTTACAATAAAAATATTGACAAACGTTTAACATCATAATGGAGTGTTAATGGTGTATATTTTCTTTGTGTAGTCCAAATTTCTTCCTACTGTGAACTTTTGTTGGACAGAAAAACGTTTGATATTTTATCTCCTTGAAAATGACAGAGTTCTGGTTCCGGCCATGCTTAAGTTTTATTAGTTCCAGCTGGACCTGGAACTCTGAAAAATCAGGGTTCTGGCCTGAACTAACCAGCCAGAACTGAGTTCCGTCATAGATATCTTATATAAACTAGATAGCGCATCTCTTTTAGTAATATTGAAGAATATTCCAGCGATTACCATCATTTGAATAGATGGCGGCCATGTTGGTAGTTCCCATTCGCTAATAAACACTTAAAAAACAACAATAACTTTCATCATTTGAATAGTTTAAAAATGTATTTGGAATATGTTTAACTTAATGTTTAAGTTCCCTGTTTAAGAAATAGAAAACATATGAATCTCCTCTTTTAATGGGAATATCCTCAGTCTGCAATCACAGCTTCAATTTTTGAATTGCAGAATATTTAGATGCACCATCTAGTGTATATAAGATATCTATGGTTCCGGTGCATCCTTATGGCTAGAAATGTCAATACATTCAACTCTGATACATCTACTAACTGCCATATGCTGATAAGTCGAAAATGTTAATATTATAGTACTGTAAAATGTGGTAAAACGCCATAATAGAAGAACTGGAAAGTGCAAATGGTTGCATGGAAACAGCGACGTTTGCACTTTTAAATGATGATGGTATGGTACAGTAGCTACTTCCAATTCTTCTATTCAATCTTTGAAAATATCCTTAAATTAACTTAATTAACCTATCATCACAATCATGAAAGAAAGCCATTACTTTCAAACAACATTACTTAGTACAAATACTTTCAACCACTGGAATCTGTCCTCAAAGCACTGAAGGTAGTAGCAAAAGTAAATTGTATTCCGACATCGATTAATTAAGAAAGCTGCCGTAGATGAAGATCTGCCATGACAGTGTTTTGTTGTGTCGAGAAGATGGAATGGAGGAGTTAAAAGGGGACATTCTAAGTAATTATAAAAATAACAGCTGTAAGTTAAATGCCAAACCACCACATGTTACATTTGAAGGAGAAGTAGTTATCAATATTTTTCGGCCAAATATTTTAGTCGTTAAAAACAGGTCTTTAATTTCTTTTGCACTATGCAAGAAATTCTGTACTCATTACGAACATCGTCTGTCTTCGTGTTCTTCTGCTGTCTGCGCAAGCTTCATTTAATTTTTGCATTTATTTTTGCTGGCTGAAACTGAAAAGTGTTCATATTGTTTTCATATAAAACTGAAAGTAAATATATTTATTAGTACAGTGGTGTATGTCCCGAATGTTATGAACAAAGGTATTCCTCTATCTGTGTGTGTCAAATAGAATAGAATAATATAATTTTGCACACACATTATAAATACAAGATACAACAATTTTCTACATTAAGCATTATAAAACAAAAGAATTATGTGCATACCCACCCATAAGTAACCATAGGGGCTAATCGAGACAGGTGGCGATCAATTTCTAGTAGAATATATACAGTAAACAATTATTAAATAAATGTGTTACAAGATGGCAAAATTGAAAATTAAAAGTAAACATAAATATGATCCGAATTAAGCAATCAAATATTCAAATTAATATAGCCCAATTATACTTTGTTTTTAATTTCTTTTTAAATAAATTTATACTCAATATTTTTAGCGTCTCATCAATATCATTCCAAATTTTAGGGCCCGAAAAGTTAATATTAAAAACTCCATAGTTTGTACGAACTAAAGGTAAAGCGTATGAACATGTTGATGCAAGCCGTGTATCGTAATTATGTTTGATATGGTTTAAAACGAAGAAGTTGTCAAAAGCAACCGGAAGTCTGCCTCAATGAAACTGATGCATAAACAAGTGCAGTATGGAACTTAACAGTATCTGCAAGTTTTAATAATTTGTCTTTCTTAAAATAAGGAGCTGTATGTGTCTGGTAAAATAGGAAATTCATTATGGGGATAGCTTTCTTTTGCAGGATATACAAGGGCTTGATATTAGTCCAATATGTATTTCCCCATATCAAAGCGCCATAAATAAGATACGGATAAATTATTGAATAATAAACTACTTGAGTAAGTATCTTTTTTGTGACAAAATGACGAAGTTTCTATAGTATACCAATTCCCTGTGATATCTTTTTACATAGCTCATGAACATGCTCTTTCCAGTTCAAATTAGAATCCATAATTATACCTAAATATTTAATGCTATTTTCTTGCCTTAAAATATTGTTATTAATTAGAAGGCTAATAGAGTAATTAACCTTTTTCTGAGGCAGATGAAAAATTACAAAGTTGGATTTTTCTACATTTTGGGATAGTTTATTAACACATAACCACTGATACCTTACATAACTGTTCATTCAAGTGCGATTCAAGAGATTGGAGGCTCTTGTGCGCAAAGAATAAGTTTTGAATCATCAGCAAAAAGGTGAAAATCCAAATAATCAGAAGATTTGTTAAAATCATAATATAAATTAAAAATAGAGGCCCCAGGACAGAGGCCTTGGGGAACTCCATGAGTAAGTAACTGTTCATCAGATGACACATTACCAAGTGAAAAAATTGGTTTCTATCTAAAAGATAGGAGCAAAACCAATCTTTTACTATCCCTCTTATACCATAGTTTCTTTATTAAAATTTTATGATTAACAGTATCAAATGCTTTACTAAGGTCAAGGAATATTCCACATGAATAAATCTTTTTTTCAATTGCCTTTGAATTTTATTAGTAATGAGCAATGTAGCATGATTAGTAGAATGATTCGCACGAAAACCAAATTGACCGGAGTAAGATATTTTATTTTTCTCAAAAAAACTATTGAGCCTCTTATACATCAGTTTTTCAAGAATTCTATTAAATACAGAAAGTAAAGAAATTGGACGATAATTTGAAAGAACAGTGACAGATCCCTTTTTAAAAACCGGAATAACTTTTGCAATCTTAAATTTACTTGGAACAATTCCAGAATTGAATGAACAATTATATAGATATAATGGTTCAGACAGTATAGATTTTATTAGCTTGAGTAACTTAGTTGGAATACTAAATGGCCCAGTAGATTTGTTATTACATAAATGATCAATCTCTTGTTCAACTTCCAATGGATTAGTTGGATAAAGAGCAAAACTATGTGAAATAGGTGATTTTAAATATTTATCGAATGATAAGTTTAGTAAAGGTATAGACTTAGCAAGATTAGATCCAATGTTAGCAAAATAAAAATTAAAAGCATTAGCAATGTCAATGGTGTTTGTTACTTTTTGGGAACCTATTTCCACTGTAGTTGGAACATTAGATTTATTGTTATTTAATAATGTTATTAATTGTTTAATCCCTTGCCAGGTTTTCTTAATGTTGTTAGAATTATTTTCAAAGTAATTAGAGTAATGGGACTTTTTACTTAGTAATATCAGATGTTTCAACTTATTTCTATATGATTTATATATTTAGAAAAATAGTAAGCATTTTTTTACTTCAAATATATGGGGAATTCTTGTAAGACTTGTGTAATCTTCCCATCTAGCTCTTCAGCTGACATTATATTGGTATTTTGCCTAATTTGCAATCCATTGTCATTCATTTGTCTAAATATGGTGCTTTGCAAGACTCCTAGTGCACATGCTATATCTTTCACTGAAACTGATAATTCAAGAAGTAGTTCAATTGTTCACAACTAATGTTGAAGCTGGGTCGACCTCTTCTTACTGAATGAACCTCTTTGCGACAAAAGGGATTTCATCATAGAATTCTTCCACGTCTTGCAAACAGTGTAGTATCCTTGAGAAACAAAAAAAACGCTGAATTTCATCACCAATGAGGTTAACACCACAGAATTGTATTATATGACAAGTAATTTGTTCAAGTCTTAATGAAATACTATCCAAATTCTGTAATTGACCTAAAATAAGAGAAACCCACGGACGACGAAAAAGGCAGTGAAGATGACAAAGAGGAAGGCAGCCAGCACTCATGCTCATCATCATCATCTGGTGTAGTTCCTCCATCATCACGTTCCAGAGGTGGACAAGATCGCCCTGTTTACTGAGAACGAAATGGCTGAGTTTAGAAAGTTATTTGCTGCACTAATACATTCAGACAAGCCAATCACCACAAAAGTTGCCGTATCAATGTTAAAGGAGAATAAAAAGTTGAAGCACCTTACAAAGAAATTCACTAACCAGCAGATATATCACAAGCCGAGGACGGAGAGGAAAATTGCTAGCAGAGACAAAAACAGAAAGAAATGAAGATATAAACTCCTGTATGGGTGAATAAGTGACTTTTGACACATTTGTCTACTGTATATGTTTATTGACAGAATTTCTACTTTCTTCAATAACAAATAGACTGACAGTACAAACTCCGGGGTAAACAGCACAAACACAGGGCATATTTACAGTACTTCTGTATGTACATTTCTACATAACATGGTTATGTGCCGAAATTGCATTGCATGTTGCAGCAAAAGTTGTTTAAGATTTAGGGAAAAAGTTTATGCATTCGTATTATAAAAATTAAAGCCAGAATAAAATTTTTAAGAGAGGTATATTTAATTAATACATACAGTTACTGTACCCTGCAAGCAGAGCCTTATTTTCGTTTCTCTTGCTCGGGGAGAGGAAAAAATAAGGCTCTGCAGTATTCACATAATGCTTCGTCCAAGATACCGGACAAAGCAAACCAACCAAGGGGAACGAAAATAAGGTTCTGCTCGCAAGGTATAACATACAGTATATTAAAATGCTGATATTAACTGTATATGATACAATTTGTCATCCACGATTGTCATGTTCATGTATGTGATAAAGTTGTACAACAGGTCAGTATCAGTCATTGAGTTTATAATTGGTTAAACAAGGTTAATTTCAGGTGATTAACTGGATTCCATATAAACCAAAATGACAATTGTATCTTGTAAATCAGCCTAAACATTTCATTGTAATTACAACATTGTCAGAGAATGAAGTAATTACAGTCACAGTATTGCACAGGTTTGAAACTTAACCTACAAACTAATCAACTGATATTCTAGCCTGCAAATACAGCCGGCCTGATTCACTCCTTCGTTGTGATAAGTCCATCTGCCAAATAACCCCAAACATTCCATACCAATGACATCCATATGACCTGTTTCTGGTCATCGCTTCTGATTGGCTAGTTTATAATTACTGCATAATTTAGTGCGAGAACGATAATTAATTTATAGTAAATTGAAACATGGCATTTCAAAATGAGTGAAGTCTTCATAGAGAGGTTGATTTAAACCTATTTTAGCTATTTAGTCACTGTGTAAAAGATATCTGTCATATTTTTCAAGTTGAGAGTCTAAAGTGCGATCAGTATGATGCTTTATACAATTTTATGTAAAAGATAGACTTGTTTGTAAACATGCCAACTGGTTCTGGAAATTTTTCTGTGTTGGTGTTGTGTACTCAGCGTACAAGCATCATGGTTCTGGAAATTCGCTAGTATTTCATATTGCCCTGTTAGCTGAAATGTGTATGTATTCACATGCTTGCAATGCAAAGATATAGACAAAAAAGCTAATTATTATTATTAGTCCTCTTATTGCATTTATGAAGGATCAAGGCAAGCGGTTGAATGAGGTAAAATACATGCAATATGTTTTTAATATATTTATCTTGAATATATTGTCTCGAAATTCGAAAACAATATTCTTATTCATATTCCGGTCAATCACTGTGTTATTTTAATGTCTATTTTATTATTTTCACCTATTTCTTAAACATATACAAGGGAAACACAACTTGAATATAAAACATATATGTAAAAGAACATGAGGCTGATACCCAACTACATTTTACACAAAAAGAGTTTGTAGCTGTATTAATTTATTAATGTACAACAGATATAAATGGGCCAGATTGTGGATGTACTCAGACCTTCTAACTTGGTAACTTGAAAATGAGTGAGAAACAGAGGTGTCAGAGTGGCTCTAGCAATTGGGGCCCATTTGAGCACCATGCACCAAAGGTGTGCGACTTTCTATGGGGGTCCGTAGATTCACTGAAATGCCTTTTCGTGCACTTTAGGATAAGCGCATTTAGCTCACACATTTAAAATCTTTCTCACACTCACATGCATAGATACTATTTTATCATGCATTGGTGTATGATAACCTAGTGGACAACCTCCAAAGGTTCATAGGAAATCACACCGTTTTTTGGATGAATAATTTCTTGAACAGTTGTTGTGCACTGACAAAAGGAGGATATTAACTAAATAAACTCCAATGTAGATAAAATATGTCAAAATAGTGTTGTCTTTTGAGTTTTTCATGATATTTTTGTACGTTAGAATTATGTAAATCTTATCATAAAGTGCATAAAATGGAATTTCAGTGAATCTACGGACCCCCATAGAAAGCTTTGAAAATTCATTAATTTGTTAGTGATTCCCAGCAGCCTTTCACGCTCGTATTTGACTTTTTCTGCTTTGTACTTATAATGTTTTGACACATAAATAAAGTTTCTTATCTTATCTTAAAGAGGGTGATCTCTAAATTTGGTCGGACGTATATATGTCACAAGATATATATATAAGTCACAAGACAAGTATGTATAGCCATTCCGGCCCAACGTTAAGTAGAATGCCTTATTGCAAAATGCAAATTTGCAATCGGATTTTGTCACAGCAAAAAAATGTATAATGTGACAATTTTTTGTGATCGGACCAATGTCCGATCAAAATTACTTTTGCTCGGACATTTGCCAATTTTAGTCTGACATTGTCCGATGTCCGACAGTAATTTGCAGCCCTGACTGTAATGCACTTGCTAAACCTATGGCTATCTTATGAATAGATCACTTGCAGAAGGGGGCCATGCAATCTGACTGGAAACATGCCATGGTTACACCTGTGTTTAAAGTCGGTTCAAAAACGGACCCTGCAAACTACAGACCAATCTCGGTATTATCTGCTTTTGTGAAGATACTTGATCGTGCTATACATACTATGGTATATGACTGTCTCCAGGAAAATCAACTGTTAACAGCTTCTCAATCAGGTTTTTGCCCAATACATTCCACCAGCACATGCCTCATTGACATCACCAACATGTTACTCCATAATATTGACAAAGGATTGCTTACCGGTATGATATTCCTGGACCTATCCAAGGCCTTTGATACTCTGGACCACAACAAGATGCAAGAAAAATGATCTCTATCAGGGTTTAATGCTTCCTCAGTCCTTTGGTTTAACAAATATCTTACAAATAGGACAGAAAGTGTCATTATAAATGGTGCAGTTTCTGACCCTCAATCTATTCCATTTGGAGTTCCTCAAAGGTCAATATTGTGGGCTGCTTACTATTTAGTATTGACTCCATTACAACGATTGAATCTATTTTGTCTGAAGATCTAAATCGTATAATAGACTGCCTGAATAATATTTTATTATTCCTAAATTATTCTAAAACCAAGATAATGTTAGTAGGTACACATCAGAGACTTGCTAAAATTAGTAGCTTTCAAATCATGGCAAAAGACACCACTCTAGAAAGAGTTTACAAGTACAAATATCTTGGTGTTGTACTTGATCCATGTCTGTCCTGGAATGATCATATCAACTTTATTACCAACAAAATTTCATCTAGGTTGGGTATGCTACAAAAGGTTCAAAAGATACTGCCTCAGGAGACATGTATTACATTATATAATGCTGCAGCTAGTATCATTGAGGGAATGAGGGGAGTAGAATCGGGCAGTGTGACATTAACCTAACTTTTAGTTGGTCATGCTTTACAATCTCGTAGGGCCTATAAAATTTGCTGGCAAGTTTTTAAGTGCCTGAATGGTCTAGCACCTGCATATATATCGCACGAATTTAGATTCGCAAATTAAATCCATGCCTTTAATACTAGAAATAGGGATTTACTCTGATTACCTGAGCAAGAACGAAAAAGTATCAAGGTTCTTTTCGATACAATGTAGCAAAAACATGGTAAAAAAACATGGAATCCGAAGGTCACATTGTGTTTCATGAATCATTTTCAGGTTTTCGTATGTATTCAATAATGTCATTTTAGATTTCAATAATGTCACTTTAGATTTCAATAGTTTCACAGTTATAGCAGTGTTTATATCATGCTTGGCATCAATCATACTTGACATGTGCTGTATGTGTGATTTCCACAATTCAGCACAGGTTTCAGTGTACTGAGTGCAGCCATCTATTATGTGGTGTAGCAACTTATACAGTTGCCGTATAATGAATATTCCATCTAAATAGTATCAGCACATAAAATACTCAATAATTCATGAGGAAAAAACAAAAGAAATGAATGTTTAATCAACGTTTGTAAATTGATTTTCTCGGGGTTTACACAATGTTTATTTTTAAAATTACATCACCAATGAACTCATATGGGTCGTTTTTTAAGTATATTTGGCTAGAATTTGTATATCAGATAGAGATGGCTGCTCATGTTTTAACTAGTACTTAAAGCGGCAGTGTCACTCGCTGCGCATCCGTTCTGCGCATAGATCAACTTGAAAAAGTTCACCCAACTTTTTCAAGTGTATCGAATTTCAATATGGCGTCTGCCCGGGGCGTCATGCTGACTCAGTACGGGGGTTCAAGGAAAATTCTGGTCGAAAAAAGGTGTTTTCGAGCCGAAAAGAGTACAGAAATTTATGGGAGAAAGAGCGCAGAAGGATCTATTTAAGTGATAAGACATTTGATACGTGGCAAGAGGCCAAAATAAGTGCTGGATATGAACATTCAAATGACACTAACTTTGCTGCACATCTGTTGTCATTGGAATTTCGCCGCAGGTAGGTTTACAATATGATTTTCAATATATTTCGAAGAGTAAACGAGCCTAATGTGCAATTTATTTTGCTTTGTATTTAGGGGAATCAGCGTCTGCAAAAATACTACCAAAACAACGACGAAATTCAAGCACATCGATTCTGGACCTTTCTGGTGGCAACTGAGTTCTGTCTTGACAACGGAAGTAGAACACAATGAGTCTCATATGGTTTGAAGAACAAGCAAACATCAGCCAAGGTATGAAGAGGACATTCACTTTTATATAGGATGTGCTTTGTAATGGGAGTAATATTAATATTCAGTTTCAAAATACGATTTTGCAAGGTATATAGACAAAGAAAAATTGTGTCAAAAATTATAAAAAGAATTGGTTTATATTTATATAATTTACAGCATTGACCACAGGTATTAGTGCTGTATAATATTTCATATTTCCTGCTTTCAGAACCCCAAACATCTACACCATTAAAAATAAAAGTCAGATGACAGACCCTTTCTCGTGTTGAGTCACCTGTACAAACTCATGAGCCTTTCCAACAACAGAAGGACCAGGCAGTGGGATGTGAAAAGTGTGAAAGTTGAAAAAGGATTTGAGTGCATTCCAGTTCTCATTTCAAAGGTTATTGAACAAGCAACAGATTGACTGCATAATGATGGTTATATCACCTGCCATGTTTCCTTAAATGAAACATTGCTCCCCACTGTTGCACATATATCACACCAGCAACATATATCACACCAGCAACTGTGTGGACATACCAAAACGAAAATACTGATTTTTGCCATAACTGATGTAACAGTGACACATTCCAATTTTGTACAAAATATAAAAAATCTTTATTACTTACTATATACATAGGTACATAAATTAGAATATAAATTATTAAAATCAAATTCCCTTTGCTTTAGAAAGTTTACCAAAGGTTCATGAATATTATTGTTCTCTGTACCACATATAAACTCCAGTCAAAAGTCTTATTTTGAGGACTACACAAGAGGGGCAAACACTGCGATTCCCTTTGCCCAAATATCCATGCCGAGCCCATGTGTGAACATAATCCGTACTCCTTATTCCTCTTCTTAGGCTTCTAATTGCCAGTTTTCTCACTGTGTCTTCATCCAGTGTATGAATAAATGCCTGTGAATTTAATAATGTATTTTATAATAAAATAATGAAATGACTATCCAACAGCTTTACCAATTTCTAGCATCAAAGCAAGATAATTGGTCTTGTATGGGTTTAAGTCATGCTATTGTTTCCATCACAAAGCCTCGCTTTGGTATCAAAGCAAAGCTTTTGGTGAGAACAACAAAATGGCCTGATACACGGTTCACATGCACAAGCCCCATATGCATTGCAATTAGCTTCAATTAGAAGGTTAAGGGGTTGGTTATTTTTATTTACTAAATAGCTATTATACAAAATGTTAGGATATTTCACTTATATAAATATATAATTATGTGTCATTTGGCTAATATTCAGGCCATCTGAAATAGGAAAAATCAGATCAGCAACAATTTGCCATCAGCAAACAGGTCTACAGCATGTTAATCTGCCGCCCTGACATGATGTCCTGACAGGTCGGCAATCTGCCTTTGCGAAATTATTTCCCGTTTCAAATTTCAGTCTGTGCCATCACTTCCCAATTAGACTTTATACTGTATCACCCAGGGATGAAACTTGAGGGGGGGGGCAAAAGTACAAATCATCTGGATTGGCAGGGCAATGAAAAAATTTAAATGATATAATGTAGAGTTATTCAGTGGCTTCCAGAGGGAATTGAATAGAATTTATAGACCTAAATTTTACAGATATTGGTAAAAAAAATAAGGGTTTCATGCATGTTTTAACAGGAATTTGTCCGAAAAAATATTTTGATGCATAATTGAATTGGTTTATGTCTGAAAAATGTTTTCGGCCCTTTTTTTGAATGTCCGGAAACCGACCCCCCAAATTTTTCTACCTCTCCCCCGCTCGCCAACATTTTTGGGAGAAATAGCGGCCAAAAAAATTTTTGCTGCAGGGCATCATCGACTTTCGCAGGGAAATTCTAGCAGACACCACCCAATTAAAAGGGGGCTAGTTTTGCCCCTGGTATCACCATTCAACAGTTTCAGCCAAAGTTATTCAACTTAAAGATGCAGTACAGTCAGATCTGTGCATCTGCTCACAGGAGGCCTCTTTTTATTATACAAACAGTTTATTTAGGTTTTTATTTCATTTTATATTCCTGCAAAGATTGATCGTTGTGTCTTGATAATTTATTATACTCTAGAATCATGAAAATATAAATACTGTAGTCGTCCAATAAAATTCAGTATTTTGGATACTGAAATGTAAACAAAGCCTTTGTTTACATACGGACTGTACCGCATCTTCAAACATGTTTAATATACCTCATTTGAAAAACGTTGTAAACAATTTAATAAGATGTATTAGAAATTCACAAACCTTACAGTATTAATATCATCGTTTTCTCAGTGTTGACAGTTGCACGCTGTGTGAGGCCACGAAGTACATGCACTACATGGTACTTTCGCAAACGTTCTCCTACAACAAAGTAGGATAAACAGTAAATATAATGTGGTATAATATGCCAACACAAATAAAAGATACCGTCAAGTACATTTGATTCGCACACATACCCTATTCTTGCAAGGAGACTGAGTTTTGCGAGTTCTCCACACTTGCAGCTGGCAGAATACACAACGTTCTTTAATATTTGCCTTACGCGGGCAACCTCGGTTACTGTTCTCGTTTCTTTTGGTGGCACATGAACTTTTACAACTATAATTGTTAACCTGTGTGAAATGAAGCAATTATTTGGTCTTTTCCGCCGCTGAAAATGTGAATATATGCACATTTTTATAGTCGGAATGTTGTGATTCCGACCTTTTCCGACATATTCCGAAAATCGGTTTGTTATGCGCAGAACGGATGCGCAGCGGGTGACACTGCCGCTTTAATGGCTTTATTTGATTAACCCATTTTGAGACTGGCCCCAACACTTCCCCTTGATGAGTAAAGTTGTGCATTATTATTAGACAGAATACAAATTACTAATTAGTGCATTAGGGCCCAATACAACTTAATCCGTTAATAAGCTTTAGTTAGTGGTTGCCTAGCTATTATTATCAGGCTGATATATTGAATGGGATTGTAGCTTTTGCCAAGAAAATGCTCTTATCTAGACAAATTTGGCTAACGTTATTTACATTGTTGCTACCCACTTCAGAGTTCAGAACTTTAGTTACTGTAACTCATATGCATGCCTATACAGCCTAATAGCCTACTGTAGTTGCAATTGTTCTAGTTTACAGAAGCATAGAATAGAATAATAAGGTAACTAGGCATTAGAATTTGTAGATAATTCTAAAGCTTAGTTACCTTTGTTCTATTCTATTAGGCATGCAAGTTATCTAAAGTTGTGAATTGGATATAAACAAATTTTAGACAAATTTGTCTATTCTTAAGCAGGCTTTTAGCCAGGGTCCTAAAAGAAGGCGTCCAATTTTGGTACGATACATCTACAGTAAAGGGTTCTAGGGGTGTCCCAGGACTGGACGCCGTTCTGGCTAAAAGCCTGTTCTTAACGACTCTTCGGGAAAAAGAAGAGATGCAAAAGCCTAATGTCAGACTTGTGAGTCATCCAAACTGCAGAGTCGGAAAATTTTCGACAAGAGCTTGGGTGTGCTGTGCAGGGCAAAAATTTAGGTGTGGAAGTGAACTTAACATTATAATAATACTCATTGAGCACCAGCATTCTTCCCTTGACGAGTAAACCTTAATAGCAAGGGTTGAAGCGATAAAAACGAGTGTGCGAAAGGAGATTATAGCGCTTGTTGGGTCCTACTCTGCATGCAGTCTGGTTGTGATTCGATCAATATGGCATCAAATGAAGGTTCAAATGACTATATAGTCGAATCTGTTTTGAAATGCCAATTTTAAAAAGCCTGGTAAGGGCTTTCATGTCCTACTGTTATTCTGCCTTGTATAATTATATTACCATTATTGTAATGACTCGTTACCAATTTAATAAATTTTTGAAAATGATCACTAAAATTTGATGAGCTGAACAATACAGTATTCTTGTTAAGAGTATACAATCATGTAGGTGAAGGGAAATTTATGTTGTGATGTACTGTAAAATGAATAGTACTGTAAAGATACAGTTGATTGCAGAATCCTGCACATTTAAATTGAACATTTTGAGCAATGTGGAATTTCAGGAGTCAGCTAGCCCATTGTTTTCAATAGCATTGTTATTGTATGGTCTCTGTGAAGGGTAATTTAAATCTACAAGTCTAGAAAGCATATTATATAGGTTTCAAATAACAGACAATTTTTCAGAATCTTAATTAGTCTTCACTAAAACAGAAAAATGGTAATGACTACAGTAATACAGTAAAAGGCTGCAAAAATTTGCAAATTACTATAGATTAAAGTTATGATTATACAGTATTTAAAAATATGGAAGATGCACGACCAGGATTATACATAATGAATCACAAGATTATCTGGCTAGATATTTTTATTTACTACACGCTATTCCTTTTACAGTATAATATACTAACAGTATTACTATATGTCTATCACTGACACTGTAAATCATATTCTTTCTCCTGTTGAAGGCTAATTGGTCTGATAGCCGGAAACTCGTAAATAAGAATATCTGGGCAGAAAACGTTGTGATTCATGAACATACATATTTCTGTATATACTGTGTATTTATATGATTGTGTGTATTATGCTGGGCATTGATTTTCATAACATGTTAACTTTACAATTCCTGGCTTTCCACCTTGGCTTGAAAAACCACAATGCTTAATTATTACTTAGAAGTTGGATTAGTACATTAGTATCACATTTTCTTTTATTGTGCTCAAATGTCATGGTTTCATTTTATTCCATGGTCGAAATTTAAAATTCTGAAATGACAGTCTCGCAACATCAATCAATATCACAGTTTAATACTATGGCAAATATTACGACTCTAATTTCTATATTACGACTCTAATTTCTATATTATATTTATCCCACTAAATACTTTGTTTCTGACCTGCTGAATAATATGTACTGTTGTTTCGGAAGAAGAATCTGAAATATTATAAATACTGAATACAGAATACTCCCCTATTTCTTAATAGTTTGTCTGACGTGTGCACATTCTGTACTTGCTATTCGTTATCTATTTTGATCCTGTTCACGTAACCCCTCAAAAAGAGGATAACAAGGTGGTTCATTGTTTATATCCATAATTGTTTATATCCATTACTTAATACTTAATTAGCTTTCCTTTATCATAATT
>CACRXK020006566.1:0-24913 GCA_902702795.2 Paramuricea clavata | reverse complement strand
GGATACTATAATATCCCACGGCAGATCCACCGTGGGATATTATAGTATCCCACGCTCACGCGTGACGCGTGGACACCACGCTCTGAAACAATATGGCGTTCGCGAGCTGTTGTTTGTAATTTCGTATTTTCGTACAGAATATTTCATTTAACAAAACATTTTCAAGACGTATGTTACCTTTAATGATCCAAAGGATACATGCTCAAATATTTTAAAGAGGAAACGTCAAAAACTCAGGTATACATAAGAAATTAAAAATTGTATCCGCGTAGTTTATAATATTCAGCAAGTTTTAAAGTTTATTCTGAACTTACTGAGTTCTTTAACTTTCGGTATAATATATCATTTATAGACCCTCCGCTCGGGGGATTCGGCATAATATTTCCCTCAGTGATGATATTTTCCTCGGGGCAAAGCCCCTCGGAAAATATCATCACTTCGGGAAATATTACGCCGAATCCCCCTCGCTCCGGGTCTATAAATGATAAATATACCAATTTAAAAATTCAAAGTGTCCAATCAGAAATCTAGGTTTGTGCCACGTGAGCATGAAATTTATCATCGAATCACGCCTTACGTCCTTGTACTTGACGCAGCGGGTGATTTCAATCATATCACACGGGTGATATGATTCGCGTAAACCACGCGCGGCGATCACGCAAACAAGATGGCCGACAAAACATACTAAAGAGTGATGAATTATTAAGTTTTCAAACTTCAAAAAGCTCGTTTTTTTGAAAATTTTGATGCAAATTTTGAAAAAGTTATCATGAATATTCCAAACGATATGTGATTCAAAAGAAAAGTGACAAATACTTGAAATGCGTTAATCAAAAAATAAAACATCTGTTAATTTAACATCGTGTTCACGAATGTATGTGCATGGCAAGTTTTATATTCTCAACTTGGAGGCTTTTAATTTTCGGTATAATATATCATTTATAGACCCTTCCGTCTTGGCTCGGGGGATTCGGCGAAATATTACCCGACGTGATAAATTCGGGTAATATTTCGCCAAATCCCCCGAGCGGAGGGTCTATAAATGATAAGGACTGAACGAGGACTTACTCTAAATGAACGAGGACTTACTTTTGAGGATTTTGGTGTTTCCACTGCTACTGATACCGGTGGTTCAGGTAAATCTGGTTTTACCTCATTTTTCTATAGAAAAGATAGAAAAATTTTATGTGGTAAGTGGTATACGAATATAAAATGTCAAATAGGCTTGGTGAAATGATTTTGAGAAGATAGTATATGTATGCCTTTCACAAAAAATGTGAACATACCAGAGACTCTGACGGTGTTTGTGTTGCTGGCTTTGGTTCAGGAGTGGAAAGCCAATAGTCGACATCATTAACCTAAAGAAAACATATTTATGTTTCAACGACATGTGTTGATATATCGCTCTATGTTAACCACGCTGTTCATAGACAAAAGTGAAACTGGGAGTAATTCTCTCACATGTGACCGAGGCAAAAATTATACTCAAGCAATCGTGATTGAACCCCAGCCGTAGAGACGAAGGCATGTACTTTAATAAGCCTCGTTTTTATTTGGTCGTCGAAAATGACATGGTAAAGACGGTAAATATGTGAAATATCGAGATTTTGGGAAATCTCGTTCGATAGAGCTAACAGTAGATGGGTTTCTTGTGGATGGAATGTTCGAACGCAATTTTATGCACATAAAATGTACATAAATTGGAGTTCATTCATATACGTTCAACGGGCATCACTCCATTGTACATTTTTCCATTGTACATTTTTTTCGGGGCCGCTGTAATTGGCAAACGCTGTTGCGGATTCCCTGCCACTGTAATATGTACAAGGCGAATTAAATAAATAAATAAATAAAAATAAGTACATGCATGCATGCATGTGTGGCTAAAGCTCGGCAACCATAGACTCTTTAATTCAGTTGATTAGAGAACTGCACCGGAATCGCAGGGCCGCAGGTTCGATTCCTGCTATAGAGGGACTCCTGCTATAGAGGGATTCCTGCTATAGAGGGACTCCTGCTATAGAGGGACTCCTGCTATAGAGGGACTCCTGCTATAGAGGGACTCCTGCTATAGAGGGACTCCTGCTATAGAGGGACTCCTGCTATAGAGGGATTCCTGCTATAGAGGGACTCCTGCTATAGAGGGATTCCTGCTATAGAGGGACTCCTGCTATAGAGGGATTCCTGCTATAGAGGGACTCCTGTTATAGAGGGACTCCTGCTATAGAGGGATTCCTGCTATAGAGGGATTCCTGCTATAGAGGGATTCCTGCTATAGAGGGACTCCTGCTATAGAGGGACTCCTGCTATAGAAAGACTCCTGCTATAGAGGGACTCCTGCTATAGAGGGATTCCTGCTATAGAGGGATTCCTGCTATAGAGGGATTCCTGCTATAGAGGGATTCCTGCTATAGAGGGACTCCTGCTATAGAGGGATTCCTGCTATAGAGGGATTCCTGCTATAGAGGGACTCCTGCTATAGAGGGATTCCTGCTATAGAGGGACTCCTGCTATAGTTGCATTTTACGCAACTGCCCCTGGTTAGATCTAAAACTTGCGTTCGAATATTCCATCTACAACAAACCATCTAATATGTGAAATAATGTGGATACTGTATATCTTGTCTCTTCTTGTATGCTCTGTGTAAATCAGTTTTTACTGACTGTAGAAATATAGCGACACTTTCATTCAAGACAGTTAGGACTAAATAAACTTTAATTAAACATGAATTACTGAACATGTGCACTTGTTACAAAAGGACAAACACGTCCGTCTGATTGATAAAGAAATTGTTTAACTTGTCGGGATAAATGTTCCCAAAAGTGCGTTTGAAAATTTGACCGTACAAATTTGAACATTGAACAACATTTTACAATCTCAAATGATAGAAAAGGAAATATTACACCTCAAATTCAAAGTGTCCAATCAGAAAGCTAAGTTTGTGCCATGTGAGTATTAAATGTATAATCGAATCACGCGTTACGTCATCGCATTTGGCACTTCGGTATAATATATCATTTATAGACCTGGAGCGCGAGGGGGATTCGGCGAAATATTACCCTCAGTGATGAAATTTCATATCATCACTGAGGGTAATATTTCGTCGAAACCCCCAAGCGGAGGGTCTATAAATGATAAGTATAATATAATGACTCCTTAAGATTCTCCCATAATATGTGTGAAATCCATATTACTATGAGATCTTCCTCAGGATCCCGAGATCCCACTTTTTCCCAGGTCTGGGTCAGGAACTACTTGAGAGATTTTATACACGTGTACAGTACTTTACGTAGTGAATGATGAAAACGTTGACTTACATCAGGTGATTTCTGTGGTTGCTCGTCTTCCACCTCCACAACAACTTCAACTTCAGGTGTCTGAACCACAGCTGGCGAATCTTGCACAACTTCCGTCTTTTCGCCTGAAATATCAAAAATCATTATTTATTACCCAATATTTCCTCATACCTATTTTGGATTTTTGCTTTATTGTATTTTGTCAAACTTGCAGGTAGTAATTACATTACTGAAGTTGGCTCTACTGACTTGTGTAGAGTCTTATACGAGCCCATCAACTTCTTTCCCAAAATTTGAGATCGCTCCCTCAAAGAAGTACGAGCTGCATTGTAACGTAAGCAATGGTTTTTATTTTTGGAATCCTTAACACTTAATCTTGTTTTCTTCATTAATCTTTTTATCTTCATTATCTTCATTACATGCTGGACTTGGAATTTAGCTAGTAAGTTCTGAATTTAACGAGCGAAATGGCTGATAAGATTTCAGTATTTCAAAAAGTCTGTGCCCAGCTTGTGACGTCAGTGTATTAAGAGTACTAACCATTGAACTATAAATAAACTGGAAGGCTAACTGCTATGATGAAGGCCTATGATTTGATGAAGCCAAAATAGTTTTTCTGAGTTATGAGCAGAAATACTTGACCCCAAACGTCGGGCTATATATCAAATTGAAGCTATTGGAAATTGCTATTTGGTGTGAAAATTTCAAGACTTCAGCGAAAAGAAAAATATTTAAAAAATACAAAAACAACTGCAAAACGGCAAATTATCGGTAATTATGTTTGTAGTTTTTCAATATTTCCCTTTTAGCTAAAGTCTTGAAATTTCTACACCAAATAGAGTTTTTCAATAGCTTCAATTTGATATATAGCCCAACGTTCAGTGTTGAGTATTTCTGCTCATAACTCAGAAAAACTAAAATGCACTGGCTTCAATTTCCCCCCCTGAGTTAGCCTTCCAGTTTATTTATAGTTCAATGGTACTAACCCGTCAACTTAACTAATTTCAATACTGATGTCCTTCTAAATATAATCAATGCATGTCAATAATATTAACTGCCGTCTTCGTGAACGTGCATGTATGTATATTGCACATGAAATACCTGACGTGTGGTGTTTTCGCTTTTTCTTTCCATCTTTGCCGTGTTTATGCTTGCTATGGCGGTGCTAAAACAAAGATCACACCTTTAATGTCAATCACACCACCGAACGCCTTACGGACAGGAAGTACGCATATTGAGAATACGGACGGGTTTTTACTATAAACTTAATACGATGTCATCTCTGGTCACTTAAACAGACAATTAATTATCCATAAAGATGAAGTTATTGCCTAGCAAGGTTGCAATTTTTCGTGAAATAATCCAAATCACATATAAATAAAACCCCTGGACCCGATATACTCTAACGATTGAACCATAAATGATTTCGAGTGTAATAACCATGCACATCTCCCTATAATTGATGGGTGCATTACGTTCAGGTTTGGATCTGTTTGCTCAGCGAAAACACATCTTATTCATATCAGCTTCGGTGGTTTGGTTCGGATCTACTTGAATACTTCTGCATTTCAAGCAAAGGCAAAGTTATGGTTCAAGAATCAAGGTTATTGGCTGCTCCATTTATCGATCCCCCACCCCTATCGAGGAGCTTGGAATTCTTCAGGGGTAAGGTGAGTTTTAGCCCTGGAATTCCTCAGGGGTAAACAAATTCTCCTGTGGAATTCTTCAGGGGGTGAGTGAAGAATGCGATTACCTCAGAGGCAAAATGTAAAGTAATTGAGATTCTTCAGGGGGTAACTCTTCAGAGGATCTCTTTTACGACAGGAATTCTTAGGGGTATAGTAAAACTTTTGTCCTCGATAGGGGGGGGGGGTTACGTTTTTTAACTGGAATAGCCCATTGTAGAATGCTCTTGAAGTATTGAATTACAATGAACATACCTCTTTGTCATCTCTATGTGATTTCTTTCGATGTTTTTCCTTCTTCTTTTTCTTCTCTTTCTTTTCCTGCATGATTAAAACAATGAGTATTTCGCGACTTTCGATTTACGAAAATGCGAGAAAAAATGTATACCTAATTATGTAGATGGAATGTTGGAATGAAAATTTATAAATATATACAATATTTAGATTTAGTATAATTACATAGGTGATTATTGAAAATTCTCCACGCTGATTGGTTGCCGTTGAGGTGATTATTACGCGATAATCACCTAAGCGATTTTCGATTTTTTGTCAATTAAATGACAAAGAAATGTGTATTTTTATATTTTTTCCAAATAATAGTCTATGAAATTATACTAAAACAATTATTCACCTCAGGCTCGGTGATTATCGTGAATAAAAACCTCGACTTCGTCTCAGTTTTTATTCACCGATAATCACCTCGCCTTTGGGCAGGAATCGAACTTGTGGGCCATATAATTATGTCAAATCGTTTAAGGGGATTCTGATTTTATGACAAACCACAAACCACAAGTATAAATTACCTTGCATTTAGAAAAAAATAATAAAATATGATGTATTAAGGGTCGTGAAGGGAAAATTACTTTTATATGAATTGAAAAGAGACTATAAGAAGTCCAAAAACCGAGAATCTGCGAGTAAATTTTCAACTGCCACAAAAATAGAAAGATAGGTATGCAATTTTCTTGATAACAGTGAAGCATCAACAGGCATTCCTATACTATAATATATTGTTGGGTTTCATCACGGGCCAGCGATCTAGATGTCAGAATTTGTGACACTGATAAGAGCAAGACAACAAATAAATAACTTACAAGTTCAGTTTCGTCATTTTCTTTCTGCTCCGTTTGAGGTGAAGTGATACGATGTGTCCGAACTGGCAATCTTTCGCTGTCTTCCAGAGGTCTAGAGAAAATTAAATAAGAAATCAGAATGGCTAAGGTGCAAAATGATTTGAAAGAACCGCCTAAACCGTTGCTTCATAGAGCAGTCGTCAGAGCCAGGCGCTTATTACCTACACCATTAAAACGTGCGGTCCATTTTCGCTGCGGACTTCACTCGTGTGAATGTCCTGGACCTCTAAGAGATGCCCAAATGAATACAGTGAAAACCCACAGAAAAGAACCAATATACATTGAGAACAACCAGCCATTTAGGCAATTAAGCATCCAATCTCCAAGAACCACTTCAGGCTGACAAATGAAATTGGTTCTTTAATTTGTACTTTAATTTGTACTTTAGCTGATGTAGACAGCATGTTCTGAGGGCTGGAATAGACAGGTAAAACTTAATTCAACACTATTGCAAAAGCAAAAACATAGTCTGTTGTTTAGTACTGAACGAGGATACATTTTATATCAAATTCGGAGGCTTTTAAAAAGCAATTAATCCAAAGTGTAATACTTCAAATCACTAAATCAGGAACAATTGTTTTTGACTAGAAATAAAAAGTTAAGAATCAACTCGGCCTGATTCCTCACTAAGTACCCATTATACAAGAACCGCTTCACCTTGACATCCAAGTATATAGTGGTTCTTTTATGAATAGGTTTTACTGTAAAAGAAACAAAAACTAATACTGTACTTTTCAAGATCAACGTCCAGTAGACTGTGAGGATCGTCATTGTTGAGTACGTCATTACGTTTGTCATCATCATCATCAGAAACACGAGCATTCTGTTGGAAAACATTGTATTAATACAGTGGTGTAACTTTACTTTTTTGACCACTTGCCCTCAGGGCAAGTTGGTCATGAAAATCAGTTGCCCTGAATAAAATTAACTTGCCATCAGACAATGGCCACAGGGGTACCTAGGTAGGGGGTATAAATTAAGGGGAAAACCTGTCGACCCGTTCTCCCACTGCAGCTCTATATGGCTATGTTATACTGCCTCAGATCTAGCTTTGGCCCACAAAGAAAAACAAAATTTGAATCAAATACATGCATAAAAAATTTATCCGACAATGAAAACATAAACTTAAAGATGTCGAGCTTTTTGTGGCAAGGCAACTAGCCCAATCGGGCAAGCAAGATAAAACGTTTACTTGCCGTCATGATATTCACTTGGCCCGGGCAAGCGGGCAAGTGTTAAGTTACATCTCTGTAATACACAAGTAAAACGTCGACGTTTCAAGCGAAGGCCCTTACAAGGAAAACGTCGAAGTTTTACTTGTACTTTTTAGGTTGTTGAATCCCTCTCAATCTGCAGTATTCTAGTGTTGTTATCACTACCTACACTGGCACAGGCTTTTCGAGTTGTACTATAATGAGTTTTGTTGTAAAACGTTTAAAAAAACTTTTCGCTTTATCTTCTTCTCAACTGTGAACCATGTCAATTCAGTAGGTATACTGCAAGTCAAGGTATTGAATAAAACCATCTATCTATCTACAGTATCCATTAATATCGTCCAGAGTTTAGACAACACTGCTAAATAGCCAGTGAATAATAATAGGGCTGCTCTCATCGGTTCATCTTGTCTCAAATCTTGTCTGAATCAATAAAAGTTCTACTTTCAATTTTTTAAAACAAAACGAAACAGCGGATTAAATTTTCACACACGGTTAGCGCTATAATCATGCTTTGAACAACCGCAGCCCTAGAATGCTTTCTATTTGTTAACTATTTGTAGTACTTGAACGATTACAGCTAGGATCATTTACAAACTGTTTCAAGGCCTTTCGTCCGGAACGTATATTCTGCATGCTTACGCTGTATTTATCAGTATTGTTCAAGTAAAGTACAGTATATTGTTCAACGCTACCTGCACTGTATACGTCTTCAAGAGTGTTTGCATACTGGTAAATACTGCTCTTTACACTGAGCCATTGTGTATTTATAATTAGGCTAGTACTGTATGTATTTGAAATTACTACTAATAATGAGTTGAGAAAACGATTCGATTTCGCAACCGAAAGTGAGAAAGCTATTCTCCCCAAATCCTAAATATTTAAACTTGTCGATGGTTTGCGATAGCGAATTTATGGGAAAATCATTGCATAAAAATACAACATAACTTACATCAGGCATTTCGCCTTCAAACGTTTTCAATACTTCATAAACAGGACGGGGTTCGTCTTCAGATTCAGAAGCTCCCTTCCGCCCTTTCCTGCCTATTTGTTAAAGAAAAACATGATTGAAGTTACAACAAAATGAAAATGCAATGATTATAAATTGTTGTTCTCTAAAGTTCATAATGTAGAGTATAGGTCAGGGCGCTTATATAATATATGTTATATAATTTATAATATATATTATATTATATATTATGTAAGCGCCCTGGTATAGGTGGTGCACACGGATCATCAGAGCATGTCAAGTTCGCAAGTTGGAACATTTGTTAAATAGGTCACGACTGAACACACATCTTTAAAATGCACGAGATATTTTGAATTTTGTTCGCAGGCACGATAGAATGAGTGGAATCATCTATTGGGATCATCTATTGACGGATCTCAGAGTGTAGAGTGAAACTATCTGATACGACCTTAACCACACCAATCTTAAATTATCTTCATCATTTAACAGAAAGATCATCTGACGTAAGGGATGAGCTGGATCCAGAAAATAGTATCCAATATCCTGTAAGATATAGACATCCGATACCCAGCAAAATTTGGTCGGATATTATCGGGTATCCGGTTATTTTTTTTCCCTGACCGGTATCCAGTAATCCGTAATCCGGCAAAACAAGTAACCGGCACATCCCTATCTGACGTAACCTTCGCTATATCATGTACAAGACAACTCTGTATTGAACCCATGAACCACATAGTCCATAAAAGGATTCCGTATACGAGTCTTACACATATTTGTAAAACGCATTTAATAATTATGAAGAAGAAAAGATGTTTTATGAGTTGTTGTATCCACACATACAGTATTCTCATGTTTTACAAAAACATTTCCCTTCATTTTCTCAGTTACGAACTTATTTTGGAATCATTGTTTAAAAGCGCATGTCAATTTATAGATCATAGCACTTCACAAGCTACATACAACAATCACGTCCGTGTTGTATTAGATATACAATCCCTCGCCCTTGGCTCGTGTTTGCATAGCTGATATAACACGGCCACTGATGCTGTATATATTACATAGCCCATATATTATAGAAGTAAACTCCGAAGGCAAAATGTATTTCAATACTTTATTAAAAAGTTACCTCTTTTCCTCTTATTCTTGGTTTTTCTAGAAGACCTGTCAGCGCTGGAACCTGAATTAAGAAAATATAACAAAGTCAGGTAATGGAGCAGTTTTGCCGTGCACATATTATATCCATGTTTTAGTCACACTTGGCAAGAATTGCATCTCTTCTCTTAATATTTCTCTGTATAACAAAGTCAGGTAATGGAATGGTTTTGCCTTGTATACATTATATACCCATGTTTTAGTCACACTTGGCAAGAATTGCATCTCTTCTCTTAATATTTCTCTGTATAACAAAGTCAGGTAATGGAATGGTTTTGCCTTGTATACATTATATGCCCATGTTTTAGTCGTAACTTGAAAAGAACTGCATCTCTTCTCTTAATATTTCTCTTTTATTACCTTCACATTATTTCGACAGAATATGCTGTATATCTTTAGGCTAGTTTATACGATTATGGTTATCATGTGAAGAGTAAGCCTCCTTCATGGACGTTAATCGAAGCATGAATTTACTGTCTTTCGGCCAAAGTTTGACTACGCGAGATGGCGTCATTGTGATCACTGAACAATGTGATCACTGAAACCATCATCACTGAAATTAATACAATCAGTCCTTTGTTTTGTAAGCGCAAAAAGTTTGTATCAATAGTCTCTTTTTTGCGAATTTGATTATTCTGTGTGCACTGTACCTTCAATGTGAAGAGATACAGGTATTTCCAAAGATGCTACAGGAATATCATCAACTTTCATTGACTGAGAGCTCTATATATAAAGACAAAAAAATAATAAGAAACACACTCTGAAAAAAGCCTTGAACTGTCTGTGCCAGTGTAGGTAGTGCCAATAATATGAACAAACTTTCGTTGGTAGGAATGCAACTACCTGAAAATATGGAGAATTTCTCCTTACATTTTTGAGGTAGGTGCATCCTACCAACGAAAGTCTGAAAAAAGCCCCATCTTCAATTCAATATTTCAGAACAGTCGCATCACGAATTCAACAGTATCAAAACGAATTTGCAATAAATTCGAAATATTAGGGATGGATCCACCCAGATCTGGTAGGAGCAGGGCTAATCGAACTATCGTCATGGTCCAGGTTACGACCGTTGACCAATTGCGTAATCATCAGATGGAGGAGCTACGGCATCAAGACTCTACAGTAGTCTATGGTCTTGCTTCACATCATGTTACATTAATCATTTTATCTCTTATTTTTGTTTTGTAATTGCCTTTCCAAATCCAAAATGTATTTGACAAGGAAATTGCCAACCCCCTTGCACCCCATTTTCCAAGTCCCTTGCACCCCTCTCAAGTTAATCCCCCTGTGAAATATTACTGGATCTAGTTTCTTCTTGTTTTTCTTCTGTTGCTATCTAAAGGTAGAGTATCATTTGCGTCACTTGCCTTCGTCTTGCTGGATGTGCCCCCTTTCAAATAATGTGGATTGTGCAATTGTTGCTCTAGTCTCTTCTCCCTCATCTAAATACAGAAAATATCCAAATCAAAATGCAGTACTGACATTAAATTTGCGATATTGGCTTACAAGGGATGACATGTGTTGATATGTTTGCTTGTTTATTGAGTTTCTCATTCATTGCTGAGCGGATTTCCCAACAGGCTATTGCCCAGTTGATGGGGGATTTGAGGTAATACCTACGATTTAACGTCCGAGACGGGAAAGTCTAACCATTTCAATGTAAAGGTAGCTCTTTCTCTCAATTATTTTAAGACCTTGAGTATAGAGGTCCGACCAAGGATTGAACCCAAGTGCCCAAGCTTGAAAGGCAAGCGTGATGACCATGACACCACAAGTGCTGGTATAAATGTCGTATGATGATTTGAAGGAACTTTACTGCACCAATAACTTTTTATGCTTTCCTGATAATAGGGCGTAAAAAAAATACCTGTGGTTCCGGTTTCATATCGCGAAAAAATTAGGGTTGGTAGGTCGGAAACAATTTTTTTTTGAATATTTTTTTCATGGTTTTTTCAATAATTAGTGTGACAACAGACGCCATTTTGGCAGCAGCCCGCAACCACCCAGAGAAAATAGGGTCGCACGGTCAATCGCGTTGAAAAAATAATAGGGTCGGTCGGGAACCGGAACCACAGGTTGTGTTTTTACGCCTAGGTGGGTTTCAAGCAATCTCACAATATTTTAACATAAACGCAGATGAAGGTAAAATACCGAGATTCTAATGATATTCTTTTGTTTCATGACCTCCATGTGCAATGAACTGGAGCCTGACGACAGTCACCTACAGTTTAATATCTAAATGATTTCTAACCTTTTCCAACTCTTCCTCATCAATTTCAGGCTCGCGTTTTTTATAGCTAGGTGTTTCCGATCTAAACAAGATGTTTTAAAATAGAAGATTGTAATGACAAAATTAATATTGTACCTCAACTGTCAATTGTCCACTCATAAGGCTAGGTTTATACAACGTGAGCATGATATTTTTTATCGAATCACCCCTATATGACTCCCCTATACGTCGTCGTATAAGATTTCACATTTCAAGCTAGCTCGAATCACCTAGTCTCCAGCGCATACGTACTTAGCGGTTCCTCGGTCAGGAGGTATGCGCAGAAAACTAGAATCCAGGCCTTAAATATATAGGTCGGTCACGGACATTGTCCGATCCATTCCTGAAATTGTCCGATGTACAGAGGAAACCACGGGACATTCTGTCCAACCTAAGTGAAACTGAGGTTTAATGTTTGTCCGACCCAAGTGTATTGATGCCCGACCGAACTGTAGCTTTGTCCGACGTAAATCAAAATGTTGCTGGCGGCGAGCGAAATGGTGAAGTGGAAAACGAGCTTAAGTGTCGACATCTTACTGGCCGGAACTACGCATAAAAAACAAAATTAAATTTCTTACTTTTCCGCTTCAAAAAACATACTGTCAATATCGTCATCATCATTTTCCTCGTCAGAACTTTCAGGTGGATCATTAATCCATTTATCAAGATCAAGTCTACGAAAAAATACACAGTAAGAAACACTGGTGCGTTAAGGCAGCTTTCTATAGTTCAGCGTTTTTCATATGTACCTGTTCGCACGGAAAAGTAGAAATCTTTCTAAATTTTATATAAGTACTAACTACCTTTAGATCATGCTGTCCTTTCATTCATTTAATTATTTCCCAAGAAACTTTCAAATGGATTTAAACTTTTCTGTGCGTGTAGCTAAATATGGAGAACGCTTACAGGTAAACTACGTCAAGCGTTTCTAACTTATTTGAAATTTTCCTAATTACCTTTGCAAGTTTGAAAACCTCTTTGCAAATCATTGAGGGAATTTGCAAAGTTCCTATCGGCTGTTGCAATATTTCCTTTTCCTTTTAAATTTTCCTAACTTCCTGTTTCAATTTCCTGACTTCCTGTTCTGAGCGTTGTCATTGGTGGACTATTTTTGTTAGTCAATTACAACGCACAGAACAGAACAGGAAGTTAAGAACTTCTAACAGGAACTAAGGAAAATTTCATTGGCTTGTAGCAACATTGCAAATTCCCTCAACATTGTAAAGGTAATATGGAACTGAAATTGCAATCAAGTTGGGAACTCAAAAGAGGAACGCTTAACGTCAGGGGCTGCGGAACGGGGGGGTGGGGGGCAATAGGGGCATGTGTCCCCCACTTTTTTTAAAAGTGAAAAAGTGCCCTTTTCTCTGGGCTAAAGTGCCCCATTTACAGAACGAAAAAAGTATTTCTTGAATGAACGCCCTCTTTTGCTGGAAAGAATGTGCCCTTTTTGCAGTAGTAAAGACTCTGTAAAGGCCATTTCCGACGTTATAGAGACTCCATATTTTAAAACATTTTCGTCCTGTTC
Source organism: Paramuricea clavata (assembly GCA_902702795.2). Lineage (NCBI taxonomy): Eukaryota > Metazoa > Cnidaria > Anthozoa > Malacalcyonacea > Plexauridae > Paramuricea > Paramuricea clavata. The sequence goes on along the minus strand of CACRXK020006566.1, from coordinate 11,666 downwards.
GTGAACGACATAAAATCGTTTGATTTTGGTCATATACAAAAGTGCCCCATTTGGCCAATGCCCTTCCACTTTCGAAATGCTTCCGCGGCCTCTGCTTAACGTAGTTTATATCTGCAAGTACTGGACTGCAGCCGTTAAACTGCTATTTTCGATCTTTTCGTCCAGGAAGGGTAGAACATAACTGGAATGTGAACTAACGGTAACTCTATTTATTATAGAGTGACGTTTATAAAGTTGTACTATGCCAGGTACAGAAAGTTATTGGTACTTGTTAATGAAGGCTTTATGTTGCCTACCCTTCAGGAACTGGCACTTTCTTCTGAGCTTTTGTTGCGACTGGATTCAATTCACCAGTAAATAGTAAAGACACCTCAGCTGAACATTGAACACCTGAAATAACAGTTTAACAATTTACGAATGAACGATAAACACCCTAAAGTTGCAAAGCAAAAGTAAATAATTATGTTATGATTTGTTCGTAGCTAGATAGTGCATTGTGAAATGATGTTCATATAGTAGGACCTTGGTAGACATAAGTCAATAGAAGTATGGTAGATTACAGTATATCTTACCATTCGAGGCACGTCACATGTCTGACTGAATTAAATTTTTATATGAATTATAAATTAATTGTTCTTTTATCATAGTTGTATATATTTGTATAATTTTTATACGATTTAAATATTGACAATTTATATTGTAAATAATTGTAATTTTGATGCAGGACCCACTGAAAATGCGTAAATGATGTGGGTATCCTGGTTAAATATAATTATTATCTTAAGACCTAATTAGCCTTTCTAAACTAAAATAAAAAGGAAAATGTACCTTTTGCTTGCAGTTTCAGAACATATTTGATCAGTTGAAGACCAACACATGCCTAGAACACAACATACTGTAAGTTTGTTTAACAAATTTAATCACATGTTACACGAGGCAATTCTTGCCTTGAAACGGAAATCTCGATAAATGTGTCATCATACATGTTGACAGAGTGTGTTATCATATTTTAAATTTTCATAGAAATTAACATATTTCATACCCTTTCTTGGACTTCTAAATCACTGCTTTGGGTAAACATTGGTAACTTCTCTACCACAAGTTGTCCAAGTTCTTGAGCTTTTGTCATGTCTCCCTAGACAAAATAATAATTATAATGTAAAACACAAGTATAATTTTTTAATAAACAACATTGATGAGTGCTGTACACAAGCACCATCAGGGCCTTCCAAATAATTTTGGGGGTCCGGGGCAAAATATGACTTTGGGCCCCCAGACAGGTTTGACCGTTTATTGCTATTTGGGGGCCACTCTAGCCGGGGCCCAAGGGAAAACTTCCCTCTCCCCCCTCTGGTTGGCACCCCGTACCATTGGTATACAACTGCTCACTCTGAGATGCAAAACGACAGCAGTATACAAACACATCATACTCTAGCACATAGATATAAATAGTGATTAAATCATGAAATATAACAATAGTCAGACAAGGGCATTGTAAGTTATTAAACCATTGAGCGCCATTAATAAATTACTGCTTTTTACTTAGGACCCTTTCCTATGAATGTGGATTGCCTGTTGAAAATGGGCGACAGGTATGAGCATTTTTTTTCTGAACAAAACTTCGTCTCATGTCTCATACAAACTGGGCCAGAAACTTTATAATCACTGTTTAAATAGGGCCAGCTTATACCTCATCTTCTGCTTTAGCCATAATATATGAATAGAGTTTGAGAATGTTTTGAACATAAACACTTTGAATATGTCCAGGTAGAGAAGCAACTCTTGACTTCAGCATAAACATCAACACAGCTTTCTGGTCAGGAAGGAAACTACAAGAACAGAGATAAGATTTTGCAAGTTGACCATGTAAAATATGCTGTTCTTTGGCATTATGTATATCAATGTATTAATTGATAATTATAATCTAAAAGCATACTGCTTACCAAGGGGCTTCACATCCACAGAAATATTGTACTAAACACAGTTGTGGACACTAGGGGGAACTGGCCCTCCCCCATCCCCCAATAATTTCTGAAACCCCTGTACAAGTAGAAGGCTTTCTAAGGGCGCCTCTGGCAGCCACCCTACGATTAGTGTCTTTAGTAAATAATGTAATATTCTTAATGTGCTTGTTAAAGGACGCATGTAATATAGAATTCGAGTTGGCTGTAATTATTCCATCTTAATGTGTTTTTTTTATCACTATAAACATTTTATCTTAATGTTGAACTTACTTAGCAAATTCTCCACAAATCCAGGCCGCAGCAAAGAGAACTTCACACATGCCATGTTTTTGTATCGAACCACTTAACAGATCTGCGCTGTCTAACAGGAAAGACTAGAAGAAGAAAAAAGTTTAGTCGACTGCTAAGCTGAGATGTAAGCAATATATGCAGCAGTACTCGTGAATACCAATCAATAATCATGGAATTATACCACATTACTGATTTACAACGCATATAGCACATTACAATAATTGCATAAGTATTTCAAATTTATAGTGCATGAGTAACTCAAAGGGACAAGGCACGAACAGGACAGTTAGACCCTTGCAAGGTGCCCCTTATGATTACATTGACATTCTATTTTATAAATTTTCTAATTAATAAACTAAATAACTATTAATGCAATGAAATAATATCTATACTAATATCTAATAAACTTTATCACAACCAAGGTTTATTGACCAAGTACAAATCATGTTTTGGTCAAAAATCGTATTTAGTATGTTACATGTAAGTGTACATTGTCTTTACGAGTCTTTTAAATGAAGATGCATTGGAGAAAAAACTAGGTAGAGCAGAATAAAAGAATATTCCATAATGTAACAGCACGTGCATCATACTGAACTGTATATTAAAAGGGTTGAAATTCTTTCCATAATTACATCACGAATACTTCCTTGGCCTGGGAGCCTCGCAATCTCATTTTAATCAAGACGAAAGGCGATTGGTTCATATTCATGAGAATGAGGCTCCTGGGAAAAGGAGAGGTTGTGACGTAATTATCGAAATGGTATACCGTAAACCTCCGGCTTATAAATTATGTATCTCATTGTTGTTGACTCACCAGACATTGTACAGCGTACGATCTCACAGCTTTTACACGGATAGGAACGTCCAACATTTGAGCAGCAATAAGTTTACCATGTCTTGTTCCTTCCACCTTTGTCAACTGGATTAAAACGTCAATGTACCTGTAAAGATAATCAGTACGCATTACTTACACAATCTCTATTTTGATTGGCTGGTAGTCTACAGATAATTCTTGATATCGCGCAGTTATTACATCACACTTGCAGACAACAGTTTTCTACATGTACATACGTGTAGATATATACGTCAGTTCTACAGAGAATAATCGCCATGCCATTTTTTTTATTCGAAGCTAAAATAAAGACATAACGAAATTCGCCACGGTAACGGAAAATAATTTACAAAAACTATTGACGAAGAAGAAACGCTAAGCGAGCTACAAAGCCAGCATTCAGAGTTCTCAACGGGTATCTCATAAAGTAAAAGATAACCGAATCTCAAGAAAAGGAGGCCATTGTCGAAATCCTAAGAACATTTTACTGATATCAAGAATTATCAAGTCCTCCATTTGTGTTATCTGATAACACTACCTCGGGCTTGATAATTTTCGATATCACGTGCTCAACCTTATCCAATAACTATTAAATATTGTTCACCAAAATGTGCTCATTTATCGGCCATTACATTTAATACTCGCACCCAGGGCTCGAAATAACGTTCTCAACGTTCCCGATCATGGTAATCGGCAATCACGACCTTTTTCCGATCAAATAAAAATTTGGCCGATCAGGAGTATATTTGTCTAAGACTAAGTTTCCTTGAAAAAAATTCTAAATATGATAGTAATTAACTTTATTTCAAATTCAAGTTTAAATCTACGACATTTTTGGACTTATTATAATTCTAATAGTGTAACTACATTTAATAAACTTTTAATAAACTTTAGTTTATTAAAGCACTTTTCAAGTTTTAATTATAGTTATTGCATTTCACGTAAAAGCAAGGAACACAGCAGCATTATCAACTAAGAACTAAAACTTATTATTTAATAGTATTAAAAGAGAAAATCGTACTAAAAAGAAAAAATCCTACTCAAAAAATCCTATCAAATTGAAATTATTATAACAAAAACGTTCGTCGTCAGCGGTCCGGATTGCAAACTGTTGAAGAGACGACAGTATTTCATGCAAATTTGTTTTTATAGTAAATTACTTTAGAGCGAGAATATAGTCTTGCGGCCTTTCCTGTCGTATGACTCGTATCAACTAAACAAGAGCTTTTCGCGTGTTTTTGAATGTGTTTTATGTTACTTATATTTGTCATTGGCCAAATCTATTTCTGCCGATCAAGATGAACGGCAACCTTGCTTCTTCGCCGATCAAAAACAATTTCCTGCCGATCATTGATCGTTGATCGGCTGTTATTTCGAGCCCTGCGCACCCTTCTGTTAACCTTCTTCGTGCAGGCAATGGCGACTACAAACGTTCTGGTGCATTCAGCGACAATTCGTTCGATTATCGTCAATCGTTTTACTTGAAACAAGAGCATGGAGGTATAGAAATTCGCTTTTTCCCTATAGGGACTAAATTGTGAAGATGCACTTCCTGAAGGGGTTGAGGTATCTTCCATAGAATAAGTTGAGAAAAAATTGTATTGTATTTCAGAGGGTATGATGAATGGGTGTGGAAGGGAGAATAATTTCACAGCACTTACCACTCGAAGTTTGTGATATACTGATAGTCGGACTGACAGCAAATCATAATTATCTTTGATATAAGTTCATCGCGATACCCTGACAAAAACAAGTATGGTACAAAATTACGATACAGAATTAACCCATGTGTAAAGCAGTGGCAGACACTTGGGGGCGGGGGGGGGGGGGTGGTTAGTAATTCAGGTTATCAACATATTAACACTATTTTGTTTCCGCAAATCTTGCGTATTTAAGGCTGGTTTACAGAACACCGCGGAAAAACGTCTGCGCATGCACCAAATTATGAAAATATGGCGGGGAATTTGAATATCAATTTCTAAAACAAAAACATGCTTATTAATTGGTCAAAAATTAGTAAAACAAACGAGAAAATATAGCAAATGGGTATACTAGACATTAATTGAAAGCGTCCTGGCATTTAAAGTATGGAATGAAATATAATTCATGTAAAAAATTGTTGATTTTAACGGACACGACTTCGAAAATTTTTGCAAAATTATTCAAAACAAAAATTCAAACTAAAAAGTTAAGAAAACTCTCGAAAAGTTAAGCTTCTTAACCCACTCAAATTGTAGAATAAATCCTAAAGTTTAATTATTGTGAACACGCAATTTTTTTATATTTGGCGACACCGTTTTTTTTAAAGAAATGTATCTCAAACGAAAATTCGGAAATTGTCATTGCTTAGTTGATAAACAAAATGTTTCAGACGATAAATTTGTCAACAATCACCTTTAGTTCATGTTCTTGTACAATACAATTTCTTGAACCTTCTGGCTGTATTTATTTCTAGTTTTTAGAATGACATGTTTATTTTTGCGCTTGAAATCTGGCTGTAAAGACGCACAATGAAGTCACTCCTTTTTACCGCCATTTTGAGCCTTCGGAAACGTTCGGAACAGCTTCTCATCAAGTTCGCAATACTATTACAGGTAAGGTTGACGCATGCGCAGACGTTTTTCCGCGGTGTTGGTTTACAGAGTTTCTGTGATCATGCGCAGTAGGAATTTTGCATAGTATTGACTCAGTGTTAAACACCGAGTCAGTTCCCTCAAACATTTCTTAGAAATCGTTCAAAACTTAGAATTTACCTATAAACAAGATTCCTACTGTGATCACAGAAACTCTGATAATGTAAACAAGTCATTACACCTTTTTACCTTAAATTTTATGCAAATTTGTTATAGCCTATCAATGCTTTCAAGATTGTAAAATTATTAAGTTCTTTGTATGTTTGCATGGCGATAAAATATAATAGTTTTGTTTGTGGAAACATCACGTAAATGTATTACTGCAAAGCTTTCGATCCGTAAGCCCGGATCTTATATCAGTGCTAATAATATGTCATATTATTAGCACTGATGAAGATCCGGGCTTACGGATCGAAGGCTTTGCAGTAATAAATTTACGTGGTGTTTCCACAAACAAAACTATTATTGTAAAATTATTGTTACAGCTTTTCATACAGTTATCCTGCTACCATTCAAAGGCTTTCAGAAATTATCGAGGGGTGCGTGTAGATATTATTTATCAAGCACTGGAGAAAATTCTATTTACAGTATGATACAGTACACACACTATTTCAGCTGAAAATCACACTAACATGATATTGTATAACGAACGTACCAGAACTGTCGCATTTTTCCGTTTGATGAATCAATTTCTTAACAATATCCGTTAAATTCTTTTTCGTGACCTAAAACGACATCAAGCCATTTACATTAGACCACAATCTCGTTCCCCGAGCCTGCGATCCTCGGGAAGGAATCGAAGGCTCTGGGATAGTCCGTTATCGGAAGCCAAGAATCCTGGCTAAGATTGAACTACGCGTTCCATTTCAATGGCCAATCAGATTCCTCCCTGAAACAGATTATCCCAGAGCCTCGCGTTCCTTCCCGAGGATCGCAGGGTCGGGGAACGAGATTGATTAGACCAGGGATGAATTTAGAACGCGAATTTTGGTACGAGGTTTATTTTCATTGCATATAATATTAGAAATGGCGAAGGGAAAATAAACCTCTAGTTGGAAGCGTCAATTGATTGATCCCACCGCGCAAGTCGGTTTAAACAAGGGTCAGATTTTGATTCAGTCTCCTGATTGAATAATTACACAGAAAAGTTCTATGATTGGTCCAGTTTAAAACTTGTCACATGTCAAGCGTGTTCTGATTGGGTTAACTGGATGTCGTTGCACGATAACGAGGTTATTTCCGCTTTCAACTAGAGGGTTATATATAATAAAACTACAACCCATGGCGTAGAATTCGTTATACAACCCATGGCGTAGAATTCGTAATGTAGAACGGTCAACAAATGGGGGGGGGGGGAAATTAATTTGTTCTTCCCTTGTCCTTTGATATGATTGGCGCGCGCGTTCGCTGCACCCTCCGTGTGTCTTCGGTTCATACCGGCAAGTTACTTGAGCAATGGCGAAAAGACAGGGAAAGAAAATTTCGCGTTATATTTTCGCAATAATAAGTTTAGTGTTTATTTAAATACATGCAGTATTTAAATAACCACATCTTTCCTCAACGCAAACCATCCACGATTTTTATGTCTTTAAGGTTACCTAAAACCCTACATGTTCCGAGTGGTGCCCTTCGTGAAATCAGCGTTGTTGCCTCAAACAGTCGATATTTTGGGGTCTTTGACGTGCGTTCGCTGCTACAAAGGAATAAAACAGTCGCGCTTTTGCAACCTGAAAAACCGCAGGAGCCAATCACTTTTTGATAATTTTAGGTAAGCCTCATATTTCTATTTCAGGTACAGTACAACTTTCAGGTGGTACTTTCTTCAGCCAAAAAAAGCCTTTTCGCCGTAAGTATTCCAGTGAAATTCTACAACGTTTATGACCGCGAATTCTACGCCATGAGAATATCAGATTTTAAAATGTACGGTACATGTATTATTCCGTCCGAAAATCCACTATTCCTTTATGTTAACAGGTTAATGTCTCTTGTGACATAAATCGCGTGACTCAAAACTCCCGAATTGAAGATCAGCAAACAAACCTAGCGTACACTGTTGTTTGGGTTTTTTTATTTATAAACCAAGAATCCATCAGATGCATTGTTCAGTTGTGTGTTATTGCGTTATGTATTATCTGTTATGTAATATTGCTTACTACGAAATAAACAAAGTTTTGACACAAAGAATAGATTATTTTCAATAATGTACCAAACAAAAGTGGTAGATTATTGGCATAACGATATAAAAAACAACTTCACTCCAAACTCACCATTCCTACGATCAGATCGAGCGCCCTTCTGCGAATAAACTCGTCTTTATCATCGAGACAATGCAAAATAATATCTCTAAAAATGAACAGAAAATTACCGCATTAATATGAGTCTCATTTATGACTCAGAGTATTGAGATACAGAAATATTAAACATAGGGACCTGTGCAAGAAGCATTGTGGTCTAGTAGTGAGCGTTGAAATTACCTGGACACGACCGGAAATGCACAGAAAAATGGCCAAGTCGCTGAGCATTCATTTCATGGCATCCTGGGCCCAGTCAAGACTTTTCGCGCCTTTCTGTTTTAACTTTGACTTAGTATAGTAACAAAATAAGGCTCAAATTCGATCCTGTTTGGTTATAAACGTGAAAGTCGCTCGCGAAAGTGTGTATTTCAGGTTCGTGAGAAATATATTCATATACTTTATAGCGGCGAGACCAGTGGTTTGTTTTCGCGAGCCAGTCCGTCTCAAAAATCTCATGTAAAAACTGGATGAAATCAGCTCGGCAAAGCTAGCGCGAGTACCCGGGCTGGCTCGCCTCCACAAAAACACCTCCCTTAGGTCTGTCCGTTATTTGAGATTAAAAACACTAAAATGTATCGAGGGACGGCCTTTCCCACGAGGTTCGTGGAATATCCTCCTGACGAAGAACTTTTGCTTGAAATAGTTTTAATCTTTTTCAAGCAGGTACTTCCAATAAAGCATGACAAATTACCACAATAGATTCAAGATTACCAAAAACAAAACTAATTTCATAGCTTCTACTTACTTTAACGGCATTACTGCTTTCGGGTGCACTTTCAGAATTTTTGACATTGCCAATAATCCGAGATATTTCACTGAAACAAAACAATTGTTAGGCAACAGTCACAAGACTTTATAACATTTCATTCAGGTATATGAGGATTCGCGCATCAACTAAAGTAATATTTGCAACGCATCTCGAATCTGGAATACATACAACACACCCCTCTCCTCCGCAGATGCTTACATGAAGTTTCAAGTGAGGGAAAAGCAACACACTATAGTCACTACTGAACTACTGTGAAAACTCCAAAAAGACGAAAAGATCGTGTTGGCAATATATACACTACTTACAGTTTTGGTCGCAGTCTTCAATAAAAATTCTCAATTTTTGGACACATAACTGTGAAAACAGAAACAGGAAAATGTTAAAATACTTTAAACTTAGCATGAAAACGCACTGACGGCTGGAGCGAATGGGGCCGATTCTTGTTCCGGAGTTTAGGCGCAAAAAGAAAGCATACAGTGCAATATTTAGTCAGCAAACTGACCAGATGCGGACCTAGACTTTACCCCTGACAGAGAGAGTATTTTTTCAGGGCAGAGGGGGGTTGCGTCAGCCCACCGACACCGCAAATTATGTCACGAAATTTTAATATTCATGGGGAGAGTGTGCTAAAGTTACAGTAAGGCCTAAACGGCTGCGCACCTCCCCCCCCCCCCAAAAAAAAAACCCACTCAAATCCAACTATGAGATCTACTGTAGGACCAATGTATTAAATATGCTAGACAACCAAGTAGATCCCTATTGTCCAAAGACATACATGTATCGTTAAAAAGTTAACTAAGATCCTTAGACAATCCGTTAATACAGCACATGGCATACCTGCATTGATGGTGTGTGGTTAGGAACACCTAAAAATGAAGATTATATTTTATAAAACGTTAAACGGAACAAGAACAAAGATCTACATTATAGAACTCCCACACCTACAACATATTAAGTTGGCGTGTTCATGCAGTAAATTCGCTAAATCATGTTCAGAAAAGGAAACATCGGGTTGAAATGGCACAGCATGTTTACATCCAACCAGTTGACAAGTACAGTACAGGGATATTGTAGTTTAACTTGGAAATCTACCTGCAATCATAGTATTCACACACTCGTAGAGTAGTGACATTGCTGAAGTCCTGCAACAAACCCAAAAATTAAACATTAAAAAAATTAACCACAAATGAAATCATACAGTGTCATACAGTGTTATACATAGTATGGTATACACTATTTTTGTTCGACGTGTGAATAGACTGACTTAGAAAACAAGACGCGAACTGAAAGACCCGCCTTCGAAGCAAAGCGATTTTTCATGCAAAACAAAAAGTTTGAATAATGTGTGGTCCCAGGGGTATCGTCAACAACGTTGTCATCCTGAATACAACGTTAAACTAAGATTTTCACGTCAATGGAGCGACGTGAATGGTTGTTGCGACGTTGAAGGAGTTTCATCAAATCTGCCTCATAGCAGACACCGGACTGTTTCTCCCGAACTTAGCCGTGTGTAAAGTTATTTAAAAAGCTTCAATTTATTACAGTAATCAAGTTTCTTAGCCAGGTCTCGAGCTGAAATTGAGACCGCGTCGTCGTGTTCGCAGGGTCTTAGCTAGCATTTTATAGTTTGGGCGTGTTTCTAAATTTCCAGGGTGTGCCCATGTCAATTGCCTTGAATAGCCAAAAACACGACTCCAGTTATGCTTGTCAACAATAGGCTATACCTAAAGTCCTCCTCTCCAAGATCAGTAAAAGAGGATGGTGTCGAGATCAAGGACTCACATGGGATAGCTGAATCTTTCTGTAGGTATTTTGCTAATATTACATCTGAATTTATGGTTAAAACACCTATACCTAAAACAAGCTTTCATAAACTAAAGAAATTTATCGAGTCCAAATGTTTAAGTGACACTAAGTTCAGTATTCCAACGGTTGACGTAGACTTTGTGAAGAGCCAACTGCTTAAATTTGAGACGAATGCAGCTGTCGGTCTTGATTATCTGGGAGCCAAAATTCTTGGTTGTGCTGCTCCAGTTATAGCACCCCATATTACAAGAATAATTAACTTAAGTATTTCAATGTCTTCAGTGCCATTACGTTGGAAACGTGCCAGGGTCACGCCCATATTTAAAGGTGGAAATCTTACGGACAGATCCTGTTATCGTCCCATCTCAGTTCTACCTCTTTTATCAAAAGTACTTGAAAGACATGTCAGTGAGAAATTATATTCTTATTTAACAGTTAACCAGCTAATCTCCAACAATCAATCAGGATTCCGCAAAAACCACTCATGCCAATCACTATTAATAAAGCTAACTGACTTCCTGCTTCACAACATGGACCAAGGGAAGTTTTCCGGCTTAAAGTGCTACTGCAGCGAATTTTTCGACCCTCGTTTTTTTAGCTTAATTAAAAGTGCTTTCCTTCCTGACCTGTTTACCACAAACAGAATTGAAATTGGTCAATTCAAACCGATTTTATAGCCTTGCAAAGTGGCCATTTTTGGCACTTCCTGTGCGAACTTTTGATCGGCCATGTTGATGCCATGTGACGTCATAAGATGAACACGATTTTATCATGGCGTATTAAAATTATAGTAAAACCAACAAACGCGGAGACGAAGGCCGTGTTTCTGGCAGTTCTAACTTAGATTATTGCACGAATTCTGAACAGCCTGAAGGAATACCCATGCATCCATTTCCCAACAAAGAAACAGATCCACAGGGTGAAAGAAAGGCAGTGAATTTTATCCGTAAACATTGACCGCGGGTTTTCACGCATCTGCGAACCTAGTAGTGTTTTGATTGACCCCGTTTTGAAGATTCGTGCTATATCTTATTTTCATCGACAAAACCTCGTAAAATGGAAAGAATACTGAAGGAA
>CACRXK020006565.1:0-24916 GCA_902702795.2 Paramuricea clavata | reverse complement strand
CTTCGAGAGGCTGATGATCTGATTCAACTATAATTTGCTTGCCATAGATATACTGATAGAAACGATTGCACCCGAACACGACTGCCAAAAGTTTTTTTTCTATCTGAGCATATCTAGTCTCAGCCGGTGTTAGAGATCTCGAGGCATATGCAACTGGCATGTTCGATTGGGTAAGTACCGCTCCCAACCCGGATTTTGAGGTGTCGACCTGAAGCTTTACTGGTTTTGTCACATCATAGTAGGTTAAGATTCCAGGCTCTGTATTTGTAAGAATGGTTTTGATCTTTTCGAAAGCACTTGCATGTCTTTCTAACCAATGCCACAACACATCATTCTTGAGCAATTCTCGCAGTGGTGACGTGATTTCTGACAGGTTCGGTACGAATTTACCCACGTAATTCACCATACCGAGAAGCCTTTGAACTCCCTTCTTGTCATGTGGTTCTGGCATGTTCACGATTGCTTCTATTTTCTGTGGATCAGGTTTGATTCCTTCCGATGTAAGCTTATGTCCGATGTAAACAACACTCGTGGACCTGAAGTGGCACTTCTCTAACTTGAACTTTAGATTGCATTCTCTTGCTCTTTCCAACGTTGCCTTTAGGCGCTCGTCGTGTTCTTGAAGTGTTCTTCCCCACACGAGAATGTCGTCAATATCAGTCTCCACTCCACGAATATCTTCGAATATTTCGTGTACTCGTTTGTGAAATACTTCCTGGGCACTTCGGATTCCAAATGGCATGCGGGTAAAACGGAAACGACCAAATGGCGTGTTGAAAGTTGTGAGTTTGGAACTTTCTTTGTCGAGGGGTATCTGCCAATAACCCGATCTTGCATCTAACGTGGAAAAATACCGTGCCCCTGGCATTCGAGCTGTAATTTCTTCGATTGTTGGAAGTTGATAGTGCTCTCTTTTCAACGCCCGATTTAGATCTTTAGGATTGATGCAGATACGCAGACTTCCATCTTTTTTTCTGGACCACTACCATTGACCATCGACCTTTTGCAAAACGCCTTGTTTCACCATATCTTCTATGGTTTCAGCTAGTTGATCTCTCAGAGGGTGTGGAACTTTGCGTGGCGGATGTATGACCGGGGTCTGCCATGGGATCTACTTCCATATGATACGGTCTAGAGAGACAGCCTAATCCAGAAAATACATCAGCATATTCTTTTCGAATTTGTTTTGAGTATTCCTCTTCTGAAACTTGCTCTGTTGTCATTGAAAAACTACCGTCTACCAATTCTGATTTCAATTCCTGAGTAAATTTGATGAGGTTTAATTCTTTGCAGGCTGCTATGCTGAGTACTGGTTCACTGGGTGATTCGGATATGTAGAACTCCAGATCATACTCTTCTCCTCGATACTTGCACTGCAAATTACACACAGCTTTCACGGGGACTGGCTTGCCGTTGTACGCAACGAGATTAACTGTTGGTTTTCTAAGCTGTATTCTTGTGGTGGTCGCTAGGGCTTTGTAAGTTTCGATTGGAATAACGTTCACTTCTGCCCCAGTGTATAATTTTAACTCAACTTCAGTGTTGTTCACCGACAGGGTCGCATATTCTGCTTGATTTTGACTTTGTGTTTTTGTCTCGTCTACGGCGGCTGTTATTGTGTCAAGAAATAGAAAATCATCGCCGGTTTCATCAGGTTTTGAATATTTTGTCTCGATTGCATCTAATTTTCCGCTTGAGCGACACATCTTTGCATAGTGATTGAATTTCTTGCATTTGTTGCACTGTCGACCAAACGCTGGGCACTTTTGCTTCGGATGCTTATTTCCACAATTCGTACAAGTCTTCCAGGTTTTGCTTTCATCTCGATCTTGTCTTGGCTTTCTAGCTTCTGGGTTGTTTTTCGGGATATATTTCCGTCGCGGTTGACGTGTTTTGTTAATTGCCCCGACTTCTTTATCGTTGTTGAATAGCTTTAATTGTTGTAATGATAATTCGTCTGCTTGACATATTTCAATCGCTCGTGTAAGCTTTAATTTGGGTTCTCGAAGAAGCCTTTCTCTGACTCTAGTCGAAACGATCCCGCTTACGATTCTACTGCAGATTAAATCGTCCTTAATGTCGCCCCACTCACAGCTTGTAGCCAGAGTCTTGAGTTCAGTCACATATTGGTCGATTGTCTCAGACTGTTCTTGATTTCTCGTTAGAAATCGATGTCGCTCAACGATTAGATTTTTCCTTGGTTTGCAGTACTGCTCGAACTTCTGAATTAGTATTTCCACTGTCACGATTTCTTCACCGTCTTTGTCTTCATCAAGTTCGAATGTATCTCTGATGTCTTGTCCTTGTCTGCCAATCATGCACATAAAAATAGCGACTTTCTCGTCTTCGCTTCTGTCCTTGCATGTCGCGACTAGATAATACTGCATACTTCTTCCATTTTGCCCAAGCTTCAGACAAGTTGGTCGATTCAAAGTTGAGCTCGCCTGGCCCTCGTATATCGTTCATCTTGTTGCTGAAAATTCGGCCACACCTGACACCATGTTATGTTATATGTTATATATTTGAAGTGTAGTACTAAACTAAATGTACAGGCTACAGACTAGTGTTTATATATGCTGATTAACATAATAACTATAGTGCATATTAACATGAATATATTACACAAGAAACCAGCGATATCAGTCTCAAGGTGTAGGTAAAGAAGAAACCAACTTAAGGATACCTCGTCCAAAATTATTATAGATGTCAACACAACACTAAGGTTTGCAGCCCAACGAAAGACCCCCAGCAACGATTGAAGGTTGATCCAACAGCTATGGTGAAGAAAACTTTTGGTGAAGAAAATTGTCCATTTCACCTTGTCATCAAAATAGATTCATGTAATGTCTGCAGCATTGACCTGGGCTGGGAGCACAACCACTCAACTGATAATCTTGAAGCATCCAACTCCAAGGACTTGTGCACGGAAGTAATTGACAAGATAAAGAAATTGTATGAAGCTGGTCACACTCCTTCGACAGCAAGACAACAGTATCATGAAGACCTCCGAGTTATTTGTAAAGATGACATGGAATTTCATGTAAAGAAAGCTGATCGGTCATCAACGCTACAAAGAAGGGGCTTTCGTTATATTTATGAGCAGTTTGGGAAAGAAACATTTGGTGGAAAGCATGATGGGATGTTTCACAAACTTGTTGAAACCATGGAACAATATAAGGCTTGCAACCCAGAGGCAAGCGTAGATTACCAACTTTTCGGGGGTGAGTATTCCTCTACTTGTTGCCACAGTAACACCCTTGATTAAACAAGTCAACAAGCACATAAAACAAACTGGCGAGCTTGTATTTGTTGATGCAACATCAAACACTGAGGAGCACAATTTGAACGTTTTCCTTTCCAAAATGTATGCTGGAATTACACTATACTGGATTGATTTTCATACCGGATTAGTTTTCACTCCGAAGTATAAAACAAGGGTGTTTACACTATGCATGCCGCTTCGCTCTGTTGCCAGCTCGTGTCTCGCTGTCGGCATGGAAACAAGTAATATTTTTGGCCAGTACACTAAAATTTATTAAAAACAAGAAGTACGACTATGAATTACAACCCCGTAGATTCAGATACCCTCCATGACTTGTTCTCAGGAATCACCGATGAAACTAGCAACTTTGAAATAATTGAAAGGTCGGATATTACCACCCTATTGCCCGTTTGTAACAAGTTGAAGTCTTTGAACCCAAATAAAGCGTCCGGTCCTGATGGTATCTCTAATTGGGTTTTGAAAGAGTATGCTGAATTATTAGCCAACCCTATCTCAGATATGCTCAATGCCTCTTATAATGAAGAAAAGTTACCACCTGCCTGGAAACAAGGGAATGTTACCCCACTACCTAAGGAGAAATTGGTACATGATATTAATAAACACCTACGGCCATAATCGCTTACCCCTACGATTTCAAAAATGGCAGAAGAATTTTTGGTGGAACGTTATGTTGTCCCTACCATTTTGGAAGTTATCGATCACCACCAATTTGGCGGCATTCGGTGTTCCTCAGCAACACATCTTATTAGCATGATTAGCTCTTATTAGCATGATTCACACGTTAAGAGATGGGTAATTGATTGATTTAATGTTTCGACAGCAATGAGTAAAGCTGCTCGATGACTGCTTTTCGGACTGGAGTGACGTACGATCTGGGGTGCCCAAAGGCACCAAATTGGGGCCTTGGCTTTTTATCTTAATGATTAACAATTTGGATCCGCAGTCACTAGATAGATGGAAGTTTGTCGATGACACAACAATTTCTGAAACTGTTTCTAAAAATAGTGCAAGCAATATCCAAACCGCCGTTGATTACGTCCAAAACTGGTCTTCCGATAACCGCCTTAAACTTAATGAGCTTAAATGCAAGGAACTAGTTATTGATTTCAGTCGTGCTGTGAATATCTTTCAAAGAATAATTGTCAATGGAAATGAACTCCAATTAGTTTCACATGCCAAAATTTTGGGGTTGGTTATTAGGGACGACCTCAAGTGGAATGATCATGTTTACCACATTATGAAGAAAGTGAACAAACGCATATACTCTGTAGTCCAATTGAAGCGAGCGAAAGTCGCCATGTGTGATATAGCCCAATTCTATTTTTGTTCCATAGTTTTTATCAATGTAACTATCACTCAATTCAGCTCTCGAGCTGCTATGTGCATCTATCTATCTATCTATCTATCTAATATACTGTATGTTCTGCCATTGGACATCAGTGAAAAATTCCTAACCTTTTTACTGGCAAAAACACTTAATGTACTGGTGACATAGTGATCAACTTTGCTTAGCTTTTCACGACCTTTGCCTACTGTATATATGTTATAGCTAAGATAAAAGGTCATAAAATAACATGATTCGATTAGGGGACACACAGTATAATATATACATACTATATAGAGGTAGTGGCATACTATATAGAGGTAGTGGTGATTATGTTTATTATATGTTCCGTTTTATTGAAAGGTTTAATTACAGGCTTATTTTAGTTTAAAAACAGCATTTTCAAAGAGTTGACAATCGAAGATCCATTCACATCTTTTGAAAACCTATGTTGCAGTAAAACGCATGTACCTGCCACTTCTGCACAGTCAAGGTATTGCCAATTTGCCATTATGGCATTAGTAAAACATTTATAATTTGCACTTTCGCTTGTGGTTTCAATCGATCAAACTCGACCGAACCTCAACTTAACCATGACCTAACCACGACCTAACCTCAACCTAACCACACTGTTAGGTTATTTCTGGACAGTTAAATAATGAAACATGTCCCTATAGATAACATCCATGATATGTAACCCGTAACTGCTAATCCACCACTGCCTGCATGTAAAAAAGACATTCGAAGGTTGAATGGTACGGACGTGCTTAAACCACCTCCACAAATTTATCACTATGTGTTTGAAAATATCGTTAACAGTGGCCAGTCTGTTGGTATTTTTTCTTGCTGTGAAGAAATACTGGTATATTGGGGAGAGGATTTCATTAAGCGACCAACAACATCATCGTACAGCATGTTTACGAATAAAAGAGATTATTCTCGTTTCAATGGATTTACCGTGTGTAGAAAGAAACGCTATTATGGGTCTAGAGTTCCCTATTATAGCAATTTGCATGCATCTTTTCAGTTATTACGTTTGACGAGCTCTGGTGATATAAATCCAAATCCTGGCCCACAGCTAGGTGGCAGGAAATATTCATGCACAATTTGTGACAAAAAATTTGCGAGCGTTGAATAAATCGCGAAAAAGTACATTAAAAATTGTAAAATTGGTCGTATAAATCGAACAGTATTGCTGGTTTTAAACTTTATGAGATTAAACAGTGGCTGACACAAGGCTTATTTGATATACTTGTAATTACTGAAACTAAGGTGGATGAAACCTTTCCAAACAGTCATTTTCATGTTGACGGTTTTCGCTTTTGTAGACGTGATAAAAATATATAAAAATATACGAACATATTACACAACGGACAGATCAGCACACTGGAGTTGAGTTTCTGGCATGTAAGGTAAAAATAGGTAAAGAATGGATCATGGTATTTATAAACCACCGTCGTTAAAGCAATCCCAATGGAAATTAGAGCTTGAAAATATTTTTGAAATGGCTACAACCATAACAAACAATGCTATAATATTGGGAGATTTTAATTGCGATTTACTACAACCAGATAAGTCATCAGAAGATGGACGTATGCTCCTTGATTTAATGGATATTTTCCATCTAGTAAATTTAATAAGAAACCCAACACATGTCACTAGTACTTCTGGTACTTTTATTGATTTAATCCTAACTAACAATAAGAAAAAAATCTTGACATCAAGCGTGTTTGATGCACAAATTAGTGACCATGTACTTGTTTATACCATATTGAGATTGACAACTCCAAGGTTAAATTCACGGAAAGTATGTACTAGAAGCTATAAAAACTTTGACAAGTATGCTTTTCAGCGCGATCTACAGAATGCTCCGTTTCACATAATGGATACTTTTGATGAAGTTGATGATAAAGTATATGTGTTGGACACTTTATTATTCTGATATTATTAACGAGCATGCTCCCATAAAACAATTCCATTTAAGAGGAAATCAAGTGCCATTTATGAGTGAAAAATGGAGAAAAACCATTCGCTATAGAAACATGCTTTGGAAAAAATTTATGCGTGATCGCACTGATGAGCATTATGCGATATACAAAAAACAAAGAAATATATGTACTTCTTTGAGGCGTAAAGCAATAAAGGCATATTTTCACTCTAAAGTAGAAACATCGAAAAACCCTGGCGATTTTTGGAATGTTTGTTGGCCTTTCCTTCTTTCTAAAAAATCACAGCAAGCAAGTGATATTGTGTTACAAGAAGATGGCCATTTGGTTAAAGACAAAAGAACTATAGCACAATTATTTAATAGCTATTTCATTCATGCTGCAGATTCAGCACTTGAAATCAACGAGAGAGTTTTCGGAACAGATTTCAGTCTTCACCCAAGCATCCAGACTATATTGCAAAATAAAAATAAAGATGAATCATCTGAATTTAGTTTTCGTTGTGTAGACAAGGATCAAGTAGAGAAACTATGTTGAGTATTAAAATGAAAAAATCATGCGGACACGACCAAATATCACCGTGTCTACTACAAGACTCTGCAGCAATAATAGCTGAGCCAATTGCTAAAATAATAAATAGCTCAATTACCCTAGGCCAATATCCCTCTTGTTGGAAAATGGGTCAAGTGACGCCTTTATTCAAGAAAGAAAACAAGTTTAACAAAAAGAACTATAGACTAGTAAACTATTTTGCCCTCCTTTAACAATGTTTTCGAGAGAATCCTTGCTAATCAATTTGAAGACTTTTATGAGAATACATTGTTGGATCATATTTCTGCGTATAGGAAGAACTATAGTTGTGAAACATCCTTATTAAAGCTAACTGAAGACTGGCGCCAATCTCTAGACAACAAAGAAATTGTCACAGTTATATTGTTGGATTTGTCTAAGGCATTCGACTGTATACCTCATAATTTACTTTGGCAAAACTCAGGGCATATGGTGTTAGTGAACATTCTGTAAGTTTATTAAAGAGCTATCTGTTTAGTCGTAAGCAACGTGTGAAAATTGGCGACACATATTCAAGTTGGGAATTGGTAACAAGGGGAGTTCCACAAGATAGTGTCTTGGGGCCATGATTATTTAATATTCATATTAATGACTTGTTTTACAATGTAAGTCTTGGAATGCTTATGCAGATGATGAACAGTTGTACAACTCTGATTGTGATCCTGCAGTTCTGGAGAGTAAGCTTAATCATGAACTGAACATGACAAATACATGGTACAGCAATAATGGCATGATTGTAAATCCAGAAAAACATCAAGCAATGGTCCTCGGCAATTGTAATCACAAGTTTGCATTCCCTGTAAACGATTCAATTGAATTATTAGGAGTAACATTAGATAACGAATTGAAGTTTAACCGCCATATTACAACAATTTGTGACAAAGTTAACAATCAGTTCAGTGTGATAAAGAGGTTTGGAAAACTTTTTAGTAAGAAATTATTATTAAAACCTTATAAAGTATTTGTTTTACCACATTTTTGCTATTGCTCTCTTATTTGGCATTTTTGTGGAAAAAGGAATACTGAAAAATTAGAATCTTTAAATAGATGTATATTAAGATATATTTTTCAGGATAAGGAGTCTAGTTATGATGACTTGTTATCTCGAACAAATATTAGTACATTGTATAATGCTAGAATGTATAGTATGTTGTCTGTGGTGTTTAAGAGCCTTTTGCATCCTAGGTATCCCAATTATTTAAAAAGGCTATTTAAAGTTAGAACGTCCAAATATATGCTTAGAGGCCAAAATATATTGGCTTTATCCAAACCAAAAACGACCAAGTATGGATTGAAGTCCATAAAATATTTAGCAGCCAAGAGTTGGAATTCACTAACGGACGATTTCAGGACGATAATGGACATTTATAAATTTAAAACCGAAATTAAAACGCTGGATTTTTCTATTCCTTCTTAAAATTGTATAGCTAGAAATATAGATATATATTTTCCTCATATTGCATGTATTACATGCTCGAAGATATTAGCTCATTGTTTGAGCTACTCTGTAAATTCGAGTTAAAATAAAGTGTATGTATGTATGTAATATAAAATGTTAGGTAGATTGCAGTCAATCGCTTGGAAATTTTACACTGGAAGATACCTAAAAAAGTTACAGCCATCTAGGGGACAAATTCAATGAAACATAATGAGATTGTTTTTGTTGAAAGAATTGTTATTGTCATTGTATTTTAATTTCACATCCCTTAAAAGGCTTTTCAGCGAAATTTTACATAATTGATCAAAATTTTTTATACACCATAATAATAGACACACACACACAACAACACACAGTCACACAACACGCACGCACGTACACACGCACTTGGTAGTACTACACAAATATATATGCTATTTACATCAAAATTTCTCAAGATTGGTCCTAAATCTACAAGTTTCTGTTCTAAAATATGTTTGAATTATTAATAATGTATGCATTTATCTTGTTAAATGGGCAGTGGGTAGATATTCATAGCTAAAAAATTATCAACAATAATCAAGCTGGTTGATACACTGTATTTTGTACTGTAGATGGCTTTTTAGATTAAATAATTCAATCACATACAGGCTTCAGAATTTCAAGTCCTTTGTTTGTGTCATTGCTAGGTAGCCAGGTTTCATCTCTGCTCCAGTTCTTGTACTTGAGCACAACACTGCCTGTATCACTCTTTGCAAGAGGTTGGGTTGGAGATGTTGTGTAGCTGAGGGTTTATGGGTGACAACCGGTCGTTCTGGTAATTCTGACGCTGGGTTCGGAATGAATGATATTCGAAAGAAAGACATCAAGTTTAAAATAAAACAATTACCATCTTAAAATTGTCAATTGGTACTAACTTTTTTACACCCAATTAACTTTAATGCTTTGCCGATGGTGCAGCAGTTCCCTATGGTATGTGAGAAAGGCTGTTAATTAAACACCCATTGAGCCACAATGCGCCCTACTGATTTTTTACTTGTCTAACGCCAGCCAATTTACTCATCAATAGGGAATCTCTGTGGCTTAATGGGTTAACCAGAAAATCTCTAGTTAACCCAGTGCGCCCTACTTATTTTTTTATTTGTCTAACGCCAGAGGATATTACTTGTCAATGGGGAAGCTTCTGCAGCTTAATGGGTTAATTGGTATATTGCTCAAATAAACAGTACAGGGCAAATGTTTTATTTAACTTACCTTCAACAGTTACTACATCAGTATTTGAAAGTTTAAGACCATATCTGCTGAATAGCTGGTCACAGGCTTCATGCGTATGACCTTTCATCAGGAAGTTAACCTTAATCTGTATTAAAAAAACAATACAACTATATCAATCAATAAATATTGTGCATTGGTTGGATTATTGTTAGAGAGCCAGAGCCCACCCCAAGATCAAATGAGTAAAATCATCAGGTGTTAGACAGAGTAAGGGCAGTAAGATGACCATGCAAGATTAGTGGGGTGCAAGGCAACTTATGGGCAGATAATGTGTTATTAACCTATTGAGCAGGGTGTAAAAACCGTACTATTTTGGGGGAAAAAAACCCCCACTTTTTCCTGAAAGTGCCAGATAATGAACAATTATTGGATGAGGTTTTTGAGATATGCGGCATTATCAAGGTGAGGTAAGTTTATTGCTTGAAGCCTGTGACCAGCTATTCAGCAGATATGGTCTTAAACTTTCAAATACTGATGTAGTAACTGTTGAAGGTAAGTTAAATAAAACATTTGCCCTGTACTGTTTATTTGAGCAATATACCAATTAACCCATTAAGCCGCAGAGCTTCCCCATTGACAAGTAATATCCTCTGGCGTTAGACAAATAAAAACATTTGTTTGTGTTTAATAGATACCGCTTGCTAATCATTGCAGGCTCTTTTGCAGATAACTCAGTTAGCTGCTAGCAGATAACTGAATTTTTTGTAGGTTGTGTGATTGCATGATTTAACTGTAAGCTCTTAGCCAATCAAATTGCTTTTACCAACTACAATGTATAGTAATGAGTGTTAACATTCAGCTATTATTAATCATGAAGGTGGAGTAGATGAAAATTCTCGAGTTGAAATTTAACTTATTAGTCGACCTTAAATCAGGAACTGCCCTGCTAACATATTGAATTGGATTTTCATATATTACATTTGTTGATTAAGGGAAGGGGGATGATAATGTTTTCACATTGTTTGTGCTTGCATAGTTGGTTTGTTTTCATGTAATCTGAGAGTGTTAGCCAATATTATGTCATACTTTTGGAGAAATTACTAATACACCAGAACAGCAAGAAATGTAACCACATATTGGTTTTTATTTTCCCTCCAGCAGTTGTCCATCTGGAGATACAGACGATCAGGCAATTTATCCATTCTCATGAGAACTCTTAGCAACATATTGATAGTTAAGCTGCTGTCATGTGGCCATTGATCAATATCAAAATAACCAAGTGCTTCTCTGCCATATGATTTAGAACTCCAGTCAGGCAAGTTTCTAACTTTCATGCACCAGAATTTGCTTTCATCACATTTGGGAGTTTTGGAACCATCAGTTTTATTTGGTCCATCCCGTCAACTATAATACACACATACTTATCCAGGTTCTCTTTTGTCTTACTTGTGTGACTATAATAGTTTTCATGCTCCCCTCTAAAATATTTGATAAGATAAATACATTTTGAATTATTATTATAGTAGTTGTTTATGTAGTAGTTTGTTATTTTGGTAGTAGTTTATCATGGGTATAACAGGGGACGGTGGCTAGACAATGAGGGGTTTGGGTGCATGCTCCCCTAGAGCGTTTTGCACATCCCAAACCTCGGAAGACCATTTCCAGACTTCCCAGGAGAAATTTTTTTAAAATTTGCGAAGTTCTTGTATTTCACAAATTGAAAATTTTATAATATGAAACATTTCACATACATGGTACCTGCATACCTGGATCTATACCAGTAACTAGGTTGAGTTAGGTTTTTCCAGGTTAAAAATGATTTATAATTTTTATCATAATTGAAAAAATACAACTATTAATGATATGAATCCAAATGATCCTAGATTAGTAATGGTGTCTGTCATTAGACAGAGTAAATATTGGGTGAAGTGGAAAGCATTGTTGAAATTACAATATGGGATACCAATATAGTACCTTTGAAGCTGATCGATTGTGCTGTTTATACAATATGTCGTAGTAACTTCGAACAATTTTGTCCATAGTTTTCTGTTTTTCTTCTTTAATGCTTCAGTCATTTGAAACCATGGGCCCCCACCCCCGGAACATAGCGGCCCTGGGTGAGTTTTCTAAGGAGCGAAAGAAAAACTGAGATCTGAAAACGATAGAGCAAAATGTTTCGGAGCAAAATGATCTGATGATCTTAAAAATGAGCAAAATGATCTAAAAACAATAGAGCAAAATGTTAATAAGCGAAAAATTTTAAACCGGTAAGCTGCCCGTGTTTTCTCTGACGCACAGTGCATTATACTATATTATTCTAACAATGGCTGAGTAGGGTGCTTGAAAGTGTTTCCATTCCATAATTCCTTTGACTTTATCCTATTATTCCTAAAATTTCCCCCTATTATTCCCAAAGTTATTCCACATCAAGTCAAACCAAGACCACGAGAAAATAAGAACTTTATTAATATAATGGTCTATAAGTATCCTCAAGATTTTCAATTTTAGCTGAAATTTGCATAATGGTTAAAAAACAAATAATGCATAACATTATTACTCCAAAAATTCTACGTACACAAAGTATTCAGAGACGTCTACGTACACAAAGTATTCAGAGATGGTACACACATGCATGCCCTAGCGCCAGCCTGTGGGTGGACCAGGCACTGGTGAAAAACTTGTTCAACAGTTACATGTGTTTGAAACTTTATATTTTATACTTAATCGTCAGCCATAGTGACACACACATTATGCTGGAATTTCTTTTAGCATAATAGGGGATTTTTTCGAAATCGAGAGTAAAATAGGCAAAAGCAGGAATAATAGGGAAATGTGTCGGTATGATGTCATTGTGCCAATGTAAATTCCGTAATTAGCATATGCTGCATTATCCCTGGGGTATTCGTATATAGCGGCTGTTATATCCCGGGTCAATTCCCCAGTTATAAAAACATTTAGTTAATTCATAGTTAATAGAGGACAGGGTTTGGAAGGCCGGCAAACTTCAAAGGCTTTCGAGCTAATTAATTTCAGATGTTGGAAAGGTACGTCACGTGACATTTCGGGTGCATCAAATTCAGAAATTACTATAGCGTAGTATTACAGAAATATGATATTGTGCTTATAAATTTTAAAATAAGGCATTGTTGTTCTTGTTATGGCTTCGACAAGTTCGGCATACGATTCAGAAAGCAAAATTCCGGCACCCAATTCTGGGTGCTGGAGACGCAGATACAACGACGGAGGCGATTTTCATCAAACTATTTAGCTGCTGCAAATCAACGCGGATGAATTAACTGAAGAAATTCGCGTTCAGTTGAAGTAAGTCCTTTATACTGTGTCCAATTAAACAATATGTAGTGAGATGCCTTAGACTTAATATTTGACTGATATTTGTCGTTTAGATTGAAGGATTAAAGCAATTCCCGTGCGAATATCGACGCAGTATTTAGTAAGCACTCGACAAATTCTACAGCTAGTACTGCCAAAGGGAAAATCAAAACCCATGTTATATGACTAGTTATCACGCATATGAGAAGGCATTGTCGATCATTCGAGAGGTAGGGAAAAGGAAAGAATATTTTCATCCATGCAGAGAAGATATGAACGGTTGACTTTGCTAACCAGCAGATATTCTAAAGTTATTATAAACACTGAAGAAACTGCATGCTTTAATACCAGTAAATATCTTAATACTGTATATATAGACAATATAACGTAGATATGAATGTCTTAAATAGTAGGCCCTAAGGCTTACGTCCAATTGTCAATTACAAGTCCAGATATTGACCTACTATACAGTGATTCAATGTCTACTAACATGTGATTTGTTAGTTTTGATCATTCTGTCACATTAAAATAGAATGTTATTTCATGCCCATCCCACAGTTTCCAAGACCAAGTCTTATAATAAGACAAAGGAGATATCAAAGGAAATATCATAGAGAGGAAATATCAAATTTTGATATATCCTCGCCCTAAGGGTATTAAACTTTAATACTTCTTATTCCTCTCCAAACGCTTTGTACTGTAGACCAACTGTTGGATGCCAGAAGATGTTACCTATGTGCAAAGGATTATATACCCAGAAATATTTTTAATGTTTGTATTCTGCTAGTAAGTATCAGTGAAATCAGAAGAGCTTGGACCACCCAGCTTATGTTGCTGGGGAGGGGCCCTCAGCCCTGTGGGTACCAAATTCATGACTTAATGATATTGCTAGAATTGCTGAATCGTGCTTTAGAAAGCACACAAGAATTGGCAAACCTACTTCTTTACATGTTGATAAAGTTATTAAGAACGTCCAAGCTCCCCCATTAGCAAAAAGTTTGTGGAATGACATTGAGCAATCTAATAGCATTGCAGTATCAAAAGAATGCCAGTACGTCCTTGTGTTTTGAGAACATTGGTAAACTGTATGGCTGTTCAAAGTTTCAAATTTTGCCATTTGTCGTGCTCCAGCCCGATTTCTGGTTCTGAAAGGCCTGATTCTCAGGCAAAGAGTGCACGCCAAGCAGGCTGGTCATTTCATTGTTTAACTGCCCCACACTCAAAGGGCACTTTTTGCATCTTCTGAAAACTTGCGGGCCTTGGCCCTCTGGTTCCTATGCCCCTGGTTGACAGCCAATTTCAGATGTGAATAGTGTACTTATTCACTACATCAGTGTGCTCTGATTATTAGCCGTTGTTGTCCCTCAAACCATGATAACTCAAAGTTGAGCCTACCAATGTCTTGTATATTTAAAGTGACAGAAACAAAATTTTGTGTAATAGTGATTTACTGGAAATATTAGTATAAATTTTTACAAATTATTCAACTAAGGTATGGTAATAAATTGTTCTAGTCTCATTGTTCACCTATTCATTTATAATCTGTTTTAATAATTATTTTATAACATATGTACAAATTATTGCATATTACTCTTTTGAAGCAGTGCTGTCATTAAGTTTACAAGTAGGTGGCCGAAAAATGATTGAACATTGAAGGCAGAAGACTCCTAGAGGGGTCTGGGTGCATGCCCCTAACCCGAAATCTAAACAATCAGAAATGCCATTCCCTGCATTTGGGAAGGTATTTTACACATTCCCTGCATTTTGGAAGGTATTTTACAGAGTTCTTAAGATTACAAAACATCCTATCAAAGCCTGACCTGTTTGAAATAATTTAATCTTTTGTTTTAATTTTGATGTTCTGACTAGAGGAAGTAAAAGGTTTGTTTATTGCTTCACAGTTTTGTTTATATGAACTTTGTTCAGACAAAAGTAGGCAAGCTACAGGCCCTTAATGACAACTCTGGGTACAAAAAACCCACAAAAGTTCTCACTAGATTACTTCTTCTGTTTTATGTTATGGCAAGGCCTTTTCTAATCCACCATACCATTTACCCGTGTGACGACCAGCAACGTTACCTGGCTCCAATTGTCGATGTAGAGAGGTATGCTTTTCTCAGGTAAATTAAAGGTAGGAATAGCACCAGCTACAAGCCTTTTGCAGGGTGGGAACTAAAGCAGAACATAAAATACCTGATTATATATACTGTAAGTTGACTTAATTTATACAAGTATTGGTAAGATAGTAATTATAATAAAATTCACAGCAACCACGATTTATAATAACTGTAAATGGGGCTTTCATATACTATGACATGCCCAAACAAAAATCCTGTTACTTTATTATGCCACTGTCTTGCTATTAAAATAGCCTTTGAATATTGTATAATACTTTGTTTACTGTATACGAAAATGTTTCTACTGTCCTCAGGCTCAGTGACAGTGTCCTGAATTTATGTATACCTTCATTTTATGAACACAAGGATTAACTGTTATACAAATATGACCTAATGACCGAAACACACTTTTATGCAAATCATTATTATTATATACACAAGGTCTGGATATGAGATATTCTGCAATCTGATTGGTTCTCTACTAGCAGGATATTAGCTAATATCCTGCTAGTAGAGAAAAACAAAATGGCGGCCAAACTGAAAAAAAAGCAAAAAGCAAAGTCTGTGAATTCAGACCTTGTGTTATTCCACTCACTCTCGTCGAATATGAACGATAGCCGATTCGGCACTATGCGCCTCGACGGCTATCAGCTCATATTCGACTCGAGTTCGTAGAATAACTGTTAAATATTTCATATATTTTTCCTGCTCTATGCATGACCATATGGTTAATACAAATTTGATCATTTGATACATGAAATATACACAGTACTTCTGCTAAGTTGTAACTTTCAAGCGTTCATACCAAAATATCATTACCTCTACCAGAGAAAGAAAATAACTTACATTTTTCGGCTGGGTCTTTTCAAAGTGTCTTTCACAAACGTGAAGTGTTTGTTGAGCGATTTGATTTCTTAAACTTGCATCTATCTCTCGATCCAGCGTCCTTTGTGACAAGCCTCGCCAACGCTTCGCGAAATTTCGTTGATAAATCGTCATTTTTTGTTGGAATTCAAAAAATACTGACACCAAAGTGTTTTCTACTAGTCCCGCAACCATGTATGGAGCAATTTGCACCTGGTATTTGGATATTCTTTCTGTAAAAGACGTTTTTCAAGTACTACAGCCTCCTCTGTAATACAATCTCCTATTACTAAATAGATTTTGATGCACCCGTATTGTCACGTGACAGAGAACAATAACATAATTTGGCCACGCCCCCAGTTTCCAAACCCTCTCCTCTATTAACTATGGTTAATTCCACCACCAGGGGTTTCATTATTTTTGAAAGTAGCAGGCTCGTTTTAGAAAATAGGTGGCGGAATATGGAATGGAGCTATTAGCATTTGTTGGGGGGGGGGGAGTCCAATCCAGTATCGTGCGTCTGTGCTCTGCCTCCAGTAGTAGCCAGTAACGTTTAACTTGTTTTTGGTTTCGGCTTGTGGGTTAACATACAAGAATTAAGAAACACCTCAACATTGAAGAAAATTCAATAATACAATTAAATTAATATTATTTAGTCACTGCCATATATTAATATAAACAAATTATATAAAGGCATAGCCATTAGCCATACAGACATTACATGCACATTACATTGTAAACATAACAAAGTTAAATGATAATAAACACATTTATTCATCATCTTCAGAACTTGAGTCCGAACTATAAAGGTAACTGTCCGATTGAGGTATATTCATCAATCTTAGAGCATCATTTACTTTGTCTTCACTCTCCAATAGACTCAGTAGTTCATGTTCATCGTCGCTCTTTTCATCTTCCTCCATTATATTCAGCATGTTAGTCAAGACCATAACGAGGCTGCAGTCTGCTGAGGAAAGAACATAACTATCAGGATCTACTTGTTCTGAAGTAGATCCAGTGCTGATAAGTGCTGTTTTTGACCCACTATCAGTCTCGTTTTTATCAGAAAAGCAAGATGAACTTGTACCTATGACACAAAAGGTGAGAACTGAGAAGGGGGTAAAGTTTTAAAATTAAAATAGTCCTTTGTTAAATAAAATACATAAAAACTATAAATTTATGCTTTCAATTAAAAATTTACGTCGTATCTAATATATATTGATTTAATATTTATTCATCTGTTTCATGACAACTTGTAAAATAGAACCTTTCAATGAAACAAATTGCTTATTCACCTGCATTTGGTCTCCATCGTTTAAAGTATTATATTCTTGTCTAGTAAAATATTCTTGTCTAGCAAAACATCACAATTAATATTTACTTCCGGTTTCTCTTCACCGTTTCAAGATGGCGGACATACGAAAAAATAGTCATTAATGACAAGACATTTTTAAACCACTAAATCATCTTCACATTAATGAAATATGCTTTCAAGGAAAAAAAACTGTTTGAATAGACGGTAAGAGCACACATTTAGTAGACAAGTGTAATTTCTATTAAAGTTAATTCACTTATTTAAAACATTTAAATTTCACACGAAGTGTCGAAGTAGCCGGCGGAATTTGCCAGCATCTAATGAAATCCCTGCCATCGCCCTTCAGGGCAGAGCACATTGTTAAATCCAAGCTAAATTTTGTTAATCTCCCGCTATGTCCGGGTGTCCGGGTCAAATGACTGAAGCATAAGAACAACACAGATGTCACATTTGGTTAATCTTGTAATCTATAGGGTTAATTCATTTACACAATTAATTAATCAGGGGTGGAAAATATAGCAGACCTTTATGCTGGCAGATCCAAGGATAGTGTGAAGTTTCAAATTGAAAAAGTCACTGCAAGAACTGTATCATTTACAGTTACATATTTTATTTACAGTATTTCAGCACTACTTTCGGAGCAACAGGATTCCGTTGCAGATCGGAAGAACAATTGCCTCTTGCGAGTCGTGACACATGACCTACAAGGCTATAGGCTAAGCTAATGCTATTATAATCCCTGTTAGTAGCTTCACATTTCACACGAGTTGTGGGCGGCTGTAGTATTTTTATTAACTATGCTGTAAGCAAACAAAATGTCGAATGGGAGACATTTCTGTATTTCGCTATTTAATGTCGGTAATCAGGTTTACATGAATCTTCGTGAGAGAAGATATTATTAACGTTAGTTCGTCGAAGAATCAGTTCGCATATTAGTCCCCGAGCCGATGGCACGAAGCGCCGTGCGAGGGTACTAATTCCGCCCGGCTATTTACACCCGGGGCTAAGGAACGCACTAGCCAAGTCTAAAGTTCAGCAAATATCGTGGGCACATGGCTCACTGTTCATGGGTGGTCGTCCTCACTGATCTCAAAATATGTAGCGGACTGTCGTGAATAGTGAACACTGATTGGTGAAATTGAAATTTGCATTATAATGACTGCATTGACGACATCGAAATAACGAACATTTATCATGCAAGTTGTATTTTTGCAAGATTTTGTAAATTTCAAAACCTTTCTGAGAGCCAAAAAACGTCTAAAAACGTCTAAGAGAATAGAGCAAAGTCGCCAACGTTAATGAAGGTACTTAAGTTTGTTTTAAATATTGATGTACTGTTTGTTTTATAATTGATATATTTATAACTGATAGTGGTGGGCGATACTGCGAATATCGAACTGATAGTTATAGTGATACTATCATTGAGTATATAAGTGAAAAAAGACAGGATAGAATTGCAGTGTAGTTTTATTAATTACCCTTTCTTTTGTATATTAAAGTATTTAAATAAAGAGGAAAGCAAAGTTATTTTCATGCGAGAATTTGAAATCAGTTTGTTTCAAACTCAATGTTTACCGATAATTCGAAGGCCGATTAGTTTTAAGAACATTTTAAAACGTTTTGTGAAACATTTGTGGTTGAATTTTACATTAAATTGAAGCTTATATTACGTATAATAACATACCTAGCATATATATGTTTGGGAAATTGATAATTTTGTTATTAAAAGTGATGTTTTGCAGGAATTTTTCAATTTCAAAACTATTCTTAAAATTATCATGTTACCATGACAACTACTTTCAATTCTTCATATTCAGAAAACATAATGTTTTGTCAGTAAGGCAAGGGTTTTTGCATGCATGTATTTTCTAGTATAGTCTATAGCTTTTGTTTTTTGATATCAGGAGGTGACAGTCGATAACCAGTCTACGTCATTTGAAATGTTTATTTCTTGCCATATATTTTCGTTCCTTGTTGGTTGAATGATGATCGTGGCTTCAACATAATGTTTTTCTTCTCTTTCCTCTCAGTTCAGATCACACATTTAAGTTAATCATGGGCGTTGTGTAGTTGTCTTGTAATTTCACTGTGATGACTGACAGTTCACAATGTATGGTTGGGATATGTGCTGGCTTCATGTTGTTGCTATTGGTGCGAACTTGGAAGTCGGTAATTTCCAAATTGTTAGCCACACTTTGAGGGTTGAATATTTGAGGGTTGAATATTTGAGGTTCCTATAATCTCCGTTCAATATGGTCATGATGTCACTAAAATAACGATGAAAAGAAAATTAAATGAGTACAAGAATACTGTAGCTATATACAGTGTCGTAAATTGCGAAGGGAGTCAATTAAAAATATATAAAATCATTAAAACTCACCTTCTTAAAGCTTAGCTTAAGACTTGAAGATTAACTTGAAGCTTGTCGATATTGGGATGCAGTTATTTGTAGTTTATACGGGTCCTACTAAAGAATGCCCGGGAATGCCCGGGGAGATTCGTTGAATGCCCGGGAATTACGTTCATAATTACGTTAGTTTATTCTAATAAAATCACTTATTTTATGAAAGATTAAATAATTCTTGTAATATATGGCATTGCAAAGTACTGTTCACGGAATGTCCGGCTGTCACAAAAGAATGCCCGGGAGTCGAAAATGAATGCCCGCGGTAAAATTACGCAAGTAATTACGATAGTTATAAATGAAAACATTAACAAGTCTTTTATTTTTCAATGAAAGTTTCTTGTAATATATGGCATTGCAAAAACTATTCACAGAAATTATTTATTTGGCTTTGTAATGCTAAATAATAATGAAGAAACATCTTTTTACACTACCGAAAATATATTTCACTGATAGTGATATATTCTGAGTAGATTTGAAAAAGACATTAGCGGTACGTAATTTTCCCCAGGCATTCTGTGAATAGTTTTTGCAATGCCATATATTACTCATTAAAAAATAAAAGACTTGTTAATGTTATCATTAACTATCGTAATTACTTGCGTAATTTTACCCCGGGCATACATTTTCGACTCCCGGCCATTCATTTGTGACAGCCGGACATTCCGTGAACAGTACTTTGCAATGCCATATATTACAAGAATTATTTCATCTTTCATAAAATAAGTGATTTTATTAGTATACACTAACGTAATTATGAACTTAATTTTCCCCGGGCATTCTTTCCCAACTCCCGGGCATTCAACGAATCTCCCCGGGCATTCCCGGGCATTCTTTAGTAGGACCGGTTTATACGTACAGTATATTAAATTTTAACTTCTTGAACTGTTCATTTATTTATTAATAAAAAATATCAAATAAGTGACATGAAAATAGGCTTATGGTCACTAAAGTATGATTCTAAAACACCACTACTTTCACCACGAAATTTTTACTTTTGATTTAGAGTGATAATTTCCTACAACATGTAAATTATTTACTGGTTGGTTTACTTTGAGTAATGCCATTTCTACATGATTATAGTTGCACCTTGAAGGTTCTAAGATGAGTTGTATATTATACACTTAATGTCTGCTCCTGAGGGAAATAGTTTTGTTTTCCCGAGACTAAGTTGAGGGAAACATTAAGATTCGAGGGAAAACGAAACTATTTCCCGAGGGAACAGGCATTAAGTGTTTTGTTATATAGCGACGAACAAAAATCAACTTCAACAACATTCATACAACAATTGTATTTCGTGACAAAAACTCTATAGTGTAAACGAGTTTAAAATTAAAAGAACCTACTTAAACGGTTTCAGCAGTATATCTTGTTGCCTGTTGTGTATTTTTCGTCTCTTTTATATTCTTTATTTTAACACAAACTTGGAAAATCTATGGAAAATCGTAGTTTCTAATTATCTGAGTTGTGCCTCCATTTTGTTTATTTATGTACGTGGCCGGTCGAGGCGGGCAACAATTTTTCACTTGTTGCCCGGCGGGAAACATTGCATTTATCTGAAGTCACATGACCACAAATCAGCCAATCACGTTTGGTGTTCACGCTAGCTATATAACAATGTCATTTACGTAAGCAGCAGTTCCATAAGGTGTTCTAGTATCATCTGTGATGAAGTCATTTCTGAATAGTTTAAATCCTGAATTCATTGTCATCATTACTACATAGAGCAGTTTCTACAAATATATTAATATCTGCTGCTTTTGTATTATAATCACTTGCAACGTCAGCAACGCGAAGATGTAATGATCTCACATTCTGGAATAATATTTTAAATGTCTCACTAGTATCTTTATAGAGAAATGGAAGATGACTTTTAAGTACAGAATTTTGTCTTAGTCTTGTCATTTCTTCTTGTACCTTCTTGCTCACAGCTATTTTCTTTTCATTCAGATTAAGAATATGTAATCCCAAAATGCTTCTAAGTCTACTAAGAGCAACGTAATGCATATGCTCTCGCTTTAACGATGGAAGGTCAACAACAGCTTCATTTAATGTATCTCCTTGACAACGGTGAATAGTTTTGCCTGCAGATGGTCTTAAGGAAACTGTCTGCAAAGAACTTGTATTTTATTTTTTGTAAACTGTCTTTTTACCTCAAGAATTGGAACCCAATTTTTTTCTATACTTTGACAATCTCGTTCCCAGAGTATGCTTGTTCGCGGGTTATGTAGTGGCATGATTGTGGGGAAATCGAATTTTTTTATCCAAAATGAGATAAATGGCGCATGCACTTTTATTGCTCTTGTTTATTCCGCTTACCAAATTCACACGGGCACACGCTCACAATCGAATATATTTGTTTGAACAGATTCTCATCAGAATATCATATACAAAATAGTTTTTTATATGTTTAAAGGTGCTTTAAATCGCACTACTATTAAATTATATTCAATGGCAAATATTGAAATAGCTATTAAAGCTGTTCAAATGTATCTCGGCCATTGTAAAATGGTGAAGATGTTTTGGTTGTTTTGCCAACAGGTTCTGGGCTTATTATGGCAAATATTAAAATATTTCAACTGCTACTTGACGTGTACGACATGTTACTTGGCGTAATTAATTCTATCGTGATAGTCATATCTCCACATGAATGACCAAGGCATTTCTGCATGCATGATAGTATGTCAGTATGATACAAGGCCATTCTGTGCTACACTATACTATGGTGATGGCAGCGATATCAAATTACCATTGGATAGACCACGAGAACCCAATGTATAAGCTGTTCTTATCTATATGCACCCAGAAATGTGTGTCTATGACAAGAAAATACAAGCTTTTTTTTCAACTGTATACTGTAAACCTGTGAATATATAAATGCTCACCTCATTCCAAATATAAGCCTCCCCCTGAATATTATGAGGTGTGATATCCGCCAAAATTCATATATTCAATTATGCAATTGGAAATTGCATTTATGAAGTTCAGTTATGCTATTATGATATTCGATATTATGTTATTCGAATTTCATTCGGCGTGAAACAGTCATTATTGAAATTTCATTCGGCGTGAAACAGTCATTCGGCATGTAACCTGAAGTTCAGGATGGCACTCAGAAACCAAAATTCGACTTCCGGTTCGGCATGGCACTCAGAAACAAAAACTCGACTTCCGGTTTAGCGGGAAATTGTCCACCATGACCGAAGGCGAAGGCAATTTAAGTCAACAAGACAGAAATATAAGTGTTGTAGACGTATTGGAAACAACTGTGTTGAGGAACTTAGACATCGGCGACCAGTATGCCCATACGGCGCAAAAAGATTTCTAAAATTCCCCAACACTCTTTCTGGATTTGATGTATTGACGGTAGTGCTGCCAGATGATGTACGTAGTAGCATGCGATTCGCTTTGAGAAATTACATTTGGACTCGCAACTTGTGCTGAAGAAGCATCATTTGATGATGCAGGATATTTTCTGATCAATCCTGTCGCTTCTTGCAACAAAGAAACAGCACGCTGTTGCAGGGGCGCACATTCAAAAAAAATTTGGGGGGGTGTCCTATTTTCCGGGACCGACTTTTGTAGTATTTGTGTTTGATAAGAAAAGCCAACTATTTTAAGGTGTGCACAGTACTCGTGAACAGTGAACCGGTGAAAGTTCGGTTTAATTAATGTCACAGTCTTGTTATAAATACGATTAATATAAAATTTAAGAGTTGCATGGACGTATGGTACAGGGCCGTAGGAAACTCTTTTCGATTTGGGAGGGGGGGAGAGGCTGAAAGCGAGGGCCGAGGCCCGAGGAAATTTTTAAATTTAGAGTCCCTGCAATGCCATTTCCTGGACTTTGGGGAAGATTTAACAGAATTCTGATAGTCAGAAAAAAGCGTTTTAGCATGTCGAAATTTACAATTTATAGTAGTACTAAATGGCCGAAAGCATATTTAATTAACTATTATATGTTGAATAAGTTGCAGGAAAGTGTGGGTAATACCATGGATTGTAAAATAACATGTAGTTTATTATCCATGGTAATATCTTCATTCTTTGCAGTTTGTCACAGATTAAATGATAAAGGTCTGCATGACATGCGACCCTGTGGTTATTGCAAAGTCGAGTAACTATGTAAAATAATAGCATACAGGGGTGTCAAAAAGTAGACCGTTAGAAATTAACCTGTTGTTCTAAATGGAATTTATAGCCAGTATATTAGCCACAAGCCCACAGTATATTATTAAAGAGTAGTACATTATTAAAGTCAAGAGCTCAAATATAGACAATAATGGTTCAAAATAAATTTATAGTGCGTGCCCACATGATATTCAACTAAGAGTATTAAATATCTGACAACTCAAATTGCTTAGAAAGTTATAGCAATTAGCAATAGATTTCAGGCAGTCAAATCAGTTTTTAAATAGTTCACCTGCACAGCTTATTTGATCGAAAAATGACAATCGGAATTACTTCACACAAATAAGGCGCTCTGTTTTGGCAGCTCGGCCCAACGATCAACAACAGTGTCTGGGTCCATTATATTGTATCCGTGAGATCCTTTTCATATCCAAGAGTGATTAGATCCCTTAGACTTTTTTCTTTCATCACTGAACGAATGGCAGTCTTAATCAATTTAAGCTTCAAACTCGAAAAGCTGCGTGTTCACTCGATGCGGATGTAATCGGTTATCTAAATGTGTATAAATGCTATACACTGCCACATACCTCGGTAACCTCTCTTCGATTTATTAGAACGTAGACTCCTCAAAAATTGCGGATGGACTCATAGACAGGGATAGAATTCCAAGAGTTTAAATAAACGTTTAGTTTTTCAGAACTTCTGCTCTAAACTTTCGGGGGGCCAAAATTTTTTATGGATCTCGAGTGCGAGCGCCGAAGGCGCGAGAAAAATTTTGAATTTCTAGGTTCATTAGAACACTATTTCACGTATTTTAGGACGAGGTTGGAAGAAAAGTTACAACCACAAAAAGTCGCCTAATTTTGTTAGATTCCATTTCCAAAATGTCCACCTATTTCTTTTTCGACACAAAATGATGTCTTTCAGATTTTAGCCGGACCGACTTTTTTTCGTCCCATACAAGTTTCGGGACCGACTTTTTAGATATATTTCACAAAAC
>CACRXK020006564.1:810-24917 GCA_902702795.2 Paramuricea clavata | reverse complement strand
TTTTTATCCATTTTCATTGTTTTTTTTTATCTTTTTGACCAACAAAACTGTAAGGAATATAAACTAGCACTTACACAGTGTATAACATGACGTTTTAAACTTGTTTGGAGCGGCCGCAGGACCTGATGGGATACATCTAAAAATTATTCATGAGCTTGTAAATTTTATAATACTATTTCTCGTATTATTGAGAAAACGTTTTTCACATTTCGTGCCTGGAAAAAAGAGAATATCTGTTTACAGAATGTCGAAGAAAGGAAGGTAGTTTACTGGACTTCAAAGATAAGCAAACAAAACGAAGACACAAGAAAATGTACTAATAAATGAAGGTGAATCGTCAGTGACACAACCATCAACCAGTTCAGAGATTCATCAACCTTTGGATTTGAGTGCTTCTAGGGCAAAATTTAAACGACGAACTATTTCAAGCAGTTCATCGGACAATTTTGATGGTGGGATAGACGACCCTGTTGAAGGATATAGGCTTGTAAATGTTGCAAAATTAGCTTCACTCTTTCAACTGAACTGAACACGTGTTTGTGAGGGAGGTAAAATGACTAACCTGGATTGTGTATACTGTTCCCTTGATTACCATAAATATTTTTTCCTTCTATATGTTACTCTTTTCAATTTGTTTGATGGTATATTTTATTTCTCCATGTTTTTCAATACAAACTTTTCCCATATATAAACACATTGGTTAGCAAAGTGGACTTACCCACAGCACAATTATGTTTTATATATTTAGTATTTCACACCAGTTTTCATTTAATTATTTCTGTATTCTAGGCCATTTGATTCTGAGTGAAGATAGCAGTGCAAGAAATGGTCGTATGCCTGACCTCACCATTAAGTGCAACATATGCTCTGGGAGTACCAGTTGTGAAACATCGTTGTCAGTTTCGGAAAGAGGGAAATTATATGATGTGAACCGACGGGCAGGGTACCATTCTCTGGAAACAGGAAGTGGTTATGAAGGGCTTGTTCCCCTTTGTAGTATCATGAACATGCCATGCTTGTCATTACCATTTTACCACAAAATGGTTGATACGATTCTTGTGGTCGTTGAAGCAGAAGCCCACGAAGAAATGCAACTGGAAGGTCAAAAGGTCCAGGACTTCATCTCCAAAGAAAATAGAGAGCAAGTTAATGATGACACTGTTGTGGACACAGCTGTTTCTTTTGACAAGACTTGGGCGAAGTGCGTGTTATTGCATTGGATACAGGGGAAGGTCTAGACTACCATGTCTTCTCAAAAGAGTGTCGAAAGTGTGTGATGAAGAGAAGTGAGTGTAGTGTCATCATGGTATGAAGGTTGTACGGTGGCATCTGCTGTATGTCACTTTCATAGTGGAGCTTCCTCTAGATTAACAATAATGGACAGACTTTCTATTTCTGGAGGAAAGTTCACAAAAATGTCATCAGCCAAAAAAGATAAAAGGAGAGTAAAGAAAGCAGATCGACAGGCCACAGAGAAAGAAAAGATGTATCGGCAAGCAATCAAACAGAGAAAAGTGATGCGTGAAGAGGCATCTTTGGAGGCTGAGGGTGTCACTTATGAAGCAGAAGGCTTCTAGGTAGTCAAGATATGAACAAACTGCAAGTTTCCACATTAAATTACATTCTCAGAGGAGGTCTCGTCAGTATACCACAATGCATTGCGGTTTTGGACCATTGTATACATATTATCAATTCTCCGGCGCAGCTCGCTCAGTATTCGTTGGCTGTCGTTGTAAACACATCTCAGAAAATCTATCGTTTTAGAAAATGGCGCAAATTTTCCGCTCCTGGCATGGGATTAAAGCTTCTCTTTTGGAAGCAGTGAAGCACCTCATCTGATTTATGCTTGTTGGATCCTCACAGCCTTTGTATCTAGCCCCTGATGGAGTAACGTGTGTTGAGCAGTGCCGTAAGATTAACGTTAGTTTCAGCTGAGAAGCCATGCAATTTTTTCTATCAACTGTGAATGGGGTTAAAGTTGCACAAATGTTTACCGAATGATGCATTCTAGTTGTGTTTTTAAGGTGCGCTTTTCACAGTAAGAGGTTATATTGAAGTTGTAGATATTCGAGCGAACTTTGTAGAAACATCAAACGCGCACAGCCTAAATAAATATGGATAAGATTTATATCAAATTTGCCATGTTTTAATAGGGTATTATAAAATTGCCATATATAATAAATGTAACTAACACCAGTTATATCGACTTCAGGAATAATATTCACTACAGAAACTTCAAATCGTGATAAAGATTTAAAATCATAACAAGTTTTGGAAGCCACTTTAAATTTTTAGGGCATATATATAGGAATTTGTACAATCTTTTTTACAGTATATCTCCTGAAGTTATTCTGACTATATATAAAACTGAGTTGTTCTTGTATATCTTGCATTAGTTCTTCGACTTGGATGACCCTGGCAAAGAGAATATTCAATACATGTAATATTTTGTGGGAATTTGATATTCTACCAAGATCACCATCAAGTGATGGTCAAGAGTTGGATGCGTATTCCACCACTAAATCAGTAAAAAGACAAGCACCATGTAATTGCTACCATCAACATATGAATTCTGTCTGCTTAGTAGATCTACCACCTCACTGAGAGTCAACAGATAAGATGATGAAGAGGTACATGTGATATTGATGAGACAGAGATTTTATACCCAGGTTTGAGGTGTATGTCTGTATGCCATCAGACAAATTAAACTAACAGACAACCATAAATGGTAAAATATATTACTCTGTGCAGCCACATACAGTTCTGGCACACGACGGTCGCTGGTTATACAGAATAAAGACACAAGTCAATTGATTTTGAAATTATTTTGTTGTTAGAAACAGCACTTAAAATTTTAAACAGCATATTGTATGAAATGTTGCACAATTTCCATTTAACCAAAATACATGGAGAGTATAAGGTTAGAAGAACAGGAAACAGTACTAAATATTAAAATTATTTATAGCTATCTATATATTTACATGTTAACTGCTTAACTTATTTATTTTTTAAAATTATGATTTTACATTGTGGGTGCACCAGAACTCGGTTCCAGCCTCTTAGTTCCTGCCTTCCTAACTGCGATTTTCAGAGTTCCAGCCGGAACTAATAAGAAAAGCATGACCGGAGCTGGAACTCTGTTGTTTTCAGAGAGATAGAATATCATACGTTTTTGTGTCAAACAATAGTTCACAGTAGGAAGGAATTTGGACTACACAAGGAAAATGTACATAATGTTTAAAGTTTTTCAATCTTTTTATTCTCACATTTGCGAGCCCTCCTTGATGACTTGAAGTATCTGCCAGCAGACAAAGTAACATATGACTATGCATGGCTTAATAAATCAGTTCCGGCCAGGAACTTCTGGCAGGAACTTTAAAAATTGGTTCTGGTGCACCCCTATTTTACATATTACTACAGCATGGCTTAATGCCAATAATATATACTATTGTTTAATGTGAAATAATGTAAAACTGATGAAGTATGAATAAAGTTTAAAATATGCCTTATCATTGCCTTACTGGAGGGTCTGTATTATGAATGAGATGCTATGAGTATTCTCCAAATGGCTTGACAATTTTAATACACTTTCCAATGTGGGCAATGATTGACCAATGTCTGCAGGTTGTGGTGTTTCAGTTTGCATTGTGACATTGTTTGGTTGTATGTCTCAGATTAAACATTTACAAGCTTGTGTGTTTTGGTAAAATGATTTTTTCTGTTGTCAATTACAAGCTCAGCCAAACTGTCATGCATAGACAAGCCAAAATATGAAGAGATTCAGCCTCCTCCAAGGAAACAAATCTTTTTCTGTAGGAATTGTATACCCTTGACCTTTAAGTCGACTATCTGAAAGACAGAAAGATAAAATGAAACAAGTTTAATTGTACTGTTCTGAAATATATATCAGGTGTTGATGGAACTTTGGCCATTTTATTATAGAGAGATATGAAGTGATTATGACTACGGGGTCATTCATAGCATAATTTTGACAAGAATACAGCCTAATGAGTAATGCTAGTGAATGGAGTTCATAAGATGTCAATGACATATCCATGCAGCATCATTATTCCTGAAATTCAACAAAAGTACACACGGGGAGGGGGGCTCTTAACCTTTCAAACTGAAAGCCTAGTGACCACACACCCTCACCTGCCCAATAATTTCTAACGGCATCATGGGCAGATTTACTAGGGGTGCTCTAGAATCTCTCTAAGCCCTCTTATAAAGTGTTCAACCCCAAAATTTTGCTTCACCCCTCCTATTTTGTGTGAAGGTCTTTAATCCTATTGCCCAACCCCTGCCGAAGCTCACTCAGTGGTGCCACTTACACCTCACTAGAAATTTTTCCACTCCTTTAAAAAATATGAAAATCCACCCTTGAACAGCATCTTGATGATGCTCGTATACCTGACTCCAGTGGCGGAAAATAGGGGGCGATGCATGCCCCCCCCCCCCAATAATTTTAGCTAGCTTTCATTTTGAAAAATGTAACATGCGGGCCAGGTGCTATACCTAGCCAATAAGGAGCTCCCGTAGCCGGATGACATAAAAAATCACAGGTCTAGGTGCACTTGCTTGGTATTACTACTCGAAACATATACACGCTTAGCAGTATTCTCATTAGCAACATCACGAGATTACATTTCATAGCAAATCATAGAGGTATCCTATTTATATTAATACAAACAAACATTGCTTTCTCCAGTATAAACTGTAAATATCAGTCTTAAACAAGCTATTGTCTCTTTAATACTTCATCAATATAATAGAAAATGGATAAGAACATTTGATGAAGGGTACGAACTCATGTTCCTATATATCAAAACTGAAAAATAACATGATTGCAGGCCATTGCATGATGAATTGAATATCATTGTGTTTTCGCGCCATTTCGCGCGGTAACCGGAATGTCGCGTGTTTACGCAGTTTGAATCTGGTTTGAATAAATCAAGCACCAAATACCCCCATTTTGAAAACCATTAACTTCTCGGTTTGAGGGGTCGTTTTTGATTTCTTGGTATCATTTGAAAGAATAACTTCTTTTCTATGTACTGGTCCGATTTTTTTCGACCTTTTCTATTTTAAACTATAAACGACCCCATCATATATTGAAGCCATTTCCGGCCGTGTGCAGTGACCCGGAAAATAGGTCAAAACATAAGCAAATTATTCGCCCCAAAAGTATCAAATAACCCAAATAAAATATTTATATAGTAAATTTCAATACCCAAGAACATATTTTTAATAAATACCTTTGAAACTTTCGTGAATTTCAGCGAGAAAAAATTCGATGAAAACTCCCAATTATTTCGTCGATCGCACGCGAAATTCACAATTGAGAAAAAAATCCGCCGCAATGCATCACGGTATTGTGACGATTCCTCCTCTGTTACATTCTGGAATGTTCATGTCAGTACTGCATAGTAAATTTAAATTTCTTCGACTTTAACTCAATTTTTCTCAAAATCAACTTTTCATGCGGTTGAGAAAGGATATCCCAAGTTCTATTTGAACAATTTGCCTGAAATGTTCAACAATAAGTGCTTTCATAGAGCTCTTGGGGATGTATGTAGAACTTTTTCTAAGGATAGATAGATTGGGATTTAAATACGATGTTATGAAAAAAATGCTTAAAAATATTCATGAAATTTAGCATTGCATAACTTTGAAAGTATTAAATATTTCAAAAAGTTCTATGTACATCCCCATTACCAATCAATCATTGTTCTTCATATTTCTATAAAAAGAATTTAATTTTATATTATCTGTGCTGTTATACCCTTTCGTAAGTAAGACATGGTATAG
Source organism: Paramuricea clavata (assembly GCA_902702795.2). Lineage (NCBI taxonomy): Eukaryota > Metazoa > Cnidaria > Anthozoa > Malacalcyonacea > Plexauridae > Paramuricea > Paramuricea clavata. The sequence goes on along the minus strand of CACRXK020006564.1, from coordinate 19,109 downwards.
CCGGTGTCAGATTATAAATCCTCTGTTATACCAGATGTAATATTAACTATATTACAAAACTCTGTTGCTAGGCAAATTCTCTGATGCACAAGCTTTCTGAAAATATAGTTATTTATGACCACAAAAAGTTTTCTTATTTTTTTCCTTCCAACAAGGACAAAATTCAGAAACTTTCGAAATCTAATGTAGTTTACGAAGTGACATGTCCTGTCTGTTCTGTAACGTATATTGGGAAAACAGAAAGACGTTTACAGACACGCCTCTCTGAGCATACCAATATCCGACCAAAAGTGCTATTGGACAACTTTTTCATAACTGCAAACGTGTGCAATACATTGTAATTAAACCTACACGTTGCTTTTCACGAATTTAACAACCCAACTGGCGCTGACAATAATGTTTCCACTTTTACTTCCAACTTAACTTAACTTCTTGAATTCTTTACACTACTGGAAATACATGCATGCAGTAACCCCTCGCCAATATTTTCCAAACATTAAATTAACATGAAGTATTCAGAAATGGCCCACTGAACGCATGCTCGCGCTCGCCATGACAACACGTACGATATTCTTAAACTTTTAATTTTTCATATTTTTTGTACAAAACTGCAAAATAGTTCAAAGATTCGTACTTTTAACTATATAACAATAAATTTCCATAATTTATTATATACTGTAGGTATATTATTTTGCATTTTGTAAGCTTTGATTTAATGTAAAATTTAACTTGAAACGCTTCGTAAAATGTTTTGAAATCTTCATTCAACTATAGTTCATTTGCCGATAATGGCGATAAACTAATAAATATAAAACATAATAAGTTACAAATAAAACTAATTGTTAGGTAATTTCAGTTCAATCTTCAAATCAATTTGTTCTCCTGTACATTTTAAGATTTTTCCTCAAATTAAACGGTAATTTATGAAACTTAGAGCTTCGTTGAAAAGGAAAACAGTTCATGTTTTTAGAAACAAAATTCGTAAACATTAAATATTCAAAGGAAACTTGCCGTATCTTTCACGATTTCCCATAGTAAATCTATTCTTCTCATCTCTTCAAACAAAATTGCTTCAATTAAGCTTGTTGTATATGAAACGATTTTCCAAATATATGTCTTTAAAATTGAAATCTTGCTCATCCCACTCCTAAACGCAATCAGCTATATTTTAGAGATCAGTGAGGATGACCACCCATCGTTGGTGACCGACGCCCGCGATATTTGATGAACTTTAGACTTCGCCAATGCTTTTGTTTCCCCGGGTGTAAATAGCCGGGGGGAATTAGTACCCTCGCACGGCGTTTCGCGCCGTCGGCTCGGGGATTAATTCTCGCACACCTAATTTTCTCTTGTTGCTTGAAGTTCTATATATCAAGTACCATTCACCCAGTTTCATCACTAAATTCAAAGTCAGTATAGAACTTAAGCTCTTTTCTTAAGGGGGGACTTGAAATCAAAGTATTTTTCAATAATTCATAAAAATTAAAGTTCAGATGCAAACTACATAAAAGTATATAAAATTCACAAGAACAGAAAGGCATTTTTGTATTTCCTTTACGCAATTTTTTATTAAAGTTTCACCTTGTTTACCTAGGTATGGAACGCGTAAGCAAACCTTAGGCCTAGCGTCGTTTTCGTCAGAAAAGTTAGTGCGAGGTCGATGCGTGGAAAATTTGTTTTTGCGTTTGGATATCAAAGACATAAACATTTAAAGCTGTCATCATGCCTTGCCAACCTGTATATAAGACCATGTATATATTGTAACTATAGTTAGTCTGATGATCATTTTGTAATAAAATCGAAATATTACTCACTAACTTTCTTGTTTGATTTGTATTTTGGGTTTCAAGATGCTAATCTTCAGATTATGTTTTGTATGCTTTTCGAATGTTTAGCCTGCAATGTATTACAAATTTCACCATTAACAGGGTTCGTATAGCGCTCTTTGAAATCCTCGGAAGTCTTTAAATTTGAATGCAGGTGTTGAAGGTCTTTGAAAGGTCTCTGAATTGTGTGAAAAAGCGAAGGAAGTCTTTGAAAGTCTTTAAATTATTTGGTGAGTATTTGATTATACCACTTATATGATTTCCTAGCTAATAAAATAGATTGATTGGAGAAAGATTTTCGCAAATATCGAAGAAAAGGCGCATTTTAGGATGTGATTTGACGGGACTAATTACTGGGTAAAAATGGTGCTTACACTCGCAATTTTTCAATAGCTGATTGCTCTCAAAGGTCTTTGAAAAGGCTTTGAAAATAGGCAGAAAAATCTTTGAAAGTTTTGAATTTTTGTGGTCTTGGAGACTACGAATCCTGATTAAAGCTTTGTTTTGAGAAGCTGAGATTTTTTTAATGTGTTCTCAGAATGCAGGAAATGCTGTTTGAGAGACTCAAATTTTAAAAATATCCTGGGGGGCATGCCCCCAGACCCACCCCCAGCTAACTCGTGTCTGCGGTACTTGGCTCACACCTTTGGCAATCGCATATTATCCTGGGTGGAGGGCAAGGAGAATGGGCCGTTGGGCAGTTTTGCCCCACCACTGGAGAATCCTTAAATAATGCACTGGCATTACTATTATGATTTAATATACAAGATACAATCAACACTGAACTAATAGATCTAGCTAAATAATATTTAGAAATAGCATACAGTGGTCTTGGTAGACTAAAAATTACTTGTATAACTAGCCTTAAATTTAACTCGATTCTGGACAATGAGGACCATAAGCTTCACAACTTACTGCCACCTAAGGTGACATCCGATACATATAATTTTAGGAACGAAAAACTTTTTAATATTCCAAAATATCGTACTAATAGATATAGAGATACTTTTATAATATCTAGTCTAATAAACTCGTAAAAATTGGTATTTTATAATACAGAACTAATAGTTAAGAGATACTTTTTATAATATTAAATTAGGAATTTTTGTAATTGTTTTAAACACTTTGTATAGAATCATGTAATTCAGCTCTATGCATGGCTGCTAGGTGATTTTAATAAACAGATTATCCATCTATCTATCTATCTATCTATGCAGACTGTTTTAAGTGGCACAATGCAACATACAACAATATTAAAAATAATAATAATAATATCTGCTTTATACAAATTTTGCTAGCCTGTGATAAGCCATTCCAAATACTTTAGATCAGATTCAAATATCAGTCTGCATGAAACATGGAAAACACAATTTAGTAAATACTATAATGGGAAGTAATATAGCGTCCCACTGTTACCTTGTTCTTTGTCTTTTAAGTGATAATAACACAATATCTGCTACCGAGTTCCATTTCGGAAAATGATATACTAAGAATATCCACATCGCAGTCGACAATGTTTCTATCAGATTCCCCGCAGCCTACTGCCCTTCATTGTTGTCGAACAACGAGCACAAACATATATGGCCAAAAATACCCTTGCATGTTTCATGTTTCAGCATATCAAATTGGAAACAAATCGGAAGATAAAAGAAGTCATGTCGGTGGTCGAACAGCAGATCTTGGGCACTTTAAACTTAAATAATATTTCCCTCTATTTTCTGCATTCTGGTCTAAATATGACGCCGGCCGTATATCGATTTCTTTCTTTATTTGCCGTATTTCCATTTGATTTTTTGTCAACAAGTCCAAAATTAACCCAGCTTACGTGAGAAATTAATTTGAATTAACGATGGACGAAATTTCAACGGGATTTTTTTGGATTCCCGATTTTCGGAACATATTCCCGATTTTCGTTTACGTTTCTAAATATCACAACCCCCAAACCGCCTGCAAATTTGCCCGAAAAAGGGCCTGCGGAGGAGGTAGGTCTCTGATGTTGATCCGTTTGTTGTGTCCTCGAAAAGTGCCTAGAAAACTATTTTCATTTAGCATGTCTTAGATCTGAAATATTTTTGCCGGACAACACTTTCGAAGACGCTGAGTTCAAATCCGAAAGTTCCCGCTCTGTAGACCGCAGTTTTCTCACAAACTGTTATTTTATCTTCACTAATTTCACAGCAATTTTTTCATTGTTCAATGACACAGATCGATGACGGTACACAACTATGTCACTAAAAAGGACCAATTTCTGTTAACCAGTCCTCCTTTTGACAAAAGACTGGTTTTGCTCGAATCATTTTGAGTTACGTAATCTTATGCGTGTTGGACGTAAACAAGATATCTTTGTCTACAACTTAGCCTCATCCGCAGGCTTTTCTATGGGTTTTAGCCTGCGAATGGGTTTTGAAATACAATTTTCTGGGAGAGAGGCCTGCCATAAATCGAACAAAATGGACGTGTCAATGTACCTTAGTGGCCGTGTTATGGTTCCCTACCCCCTAAGTAGGTTTTTGACCATAATTATATGTTCAGTTTGAAATTTTCGGTGGACGAACGAAGCTTGCGAGAAAAAACTTTAAAAATGTTTTATAATGCGTCGAAATATTCAAGGTATACGGAAAATAGTTGGTCAATTGAAAGGATTATATATTGTAATGTCCCTGAAATAACACTAGATCAATAGAGAGCTTACAGTATATAAACAAGCAACATAAATTTTGTCAACACAGACTATGTTACTAATACTTTGTGTAATTTTGTGGAATCTTTAACACGTATGACGAAAATTTTTACACCAGCGCTGTACGTGAGGCCAAATGTTGCCCAAATCAGTTGTAACAGTTTGCGGGTGATGTTTGATCCGTGTTGACAAAAACGTCGCTTGCTTGACGTCACTAACGATGGACTTGCTGGACCATTAGTAAGAAGAGCTTCGAACTGATAGATCGATATATATGGTATAAAATACAATTCCTATGACATGTTTTCAATAAAACCTGTGTCATCTCCATGCATTTAAAGAAGTACCTCAAATTTTAAAATATATTTGCATAAGAATTTCAATGTATATTTCGGCACATGCAAGAAACGTTTGAAACCTTAGCAAAATATCTTGACTGTATAACTTCAACTTACTGATTGGTGATGGGAAACTTTCCACACTAGTTGCCGTTCCAGCTAGAATATATAAGATCATAATGAAAACGAAGCGAGCCATATTACAGTCCGTTGGTCCGTCAATATGTGTGCAACATCTGTTCGGAAAATCGTTAAACCTGTTTTGGACTTTATTCACACCTCATGCTGTATCTCTTTGTGTCAAAGTCGTTAGTTCCATCCCAGTAAATAAGTAAAAGGCCTAGGGGATGTGCTAGTCATCCATCAATGCGGATCAAACGAGGATGAGAGTGGATGAGATTTGGCAGTCACGCAACCTTGGTTAGCTGTTCCAGGCAGTTCTTAAAGCTTTCCCAAAATTATCATCATGATTCTCTTCAAGTTAAAACATAGTTGCAACACTCAGCAAACATTTAGTTCGTTAATTCAGAGCATGAGCAATGTGTGACTGCCAAATCTTAGCCTGGGGCTCTTAAGCCTCTGGAGCTTCTTATTAAAGAAGAGTAATTATCTATGGAATGTGAATTTAATATTAACATGTTATGTAATGCAATTCATTTCTTTTGTCAAGGATGGTAATCTAGTGCAGGCTATTACTATGTTATAGTCCCTGTTACATGCAGATGAGAGGTAAGCAGAATTCCAAATGACGCATGACCTCGGCGTCACCTTATGACTCATGTCTGATCACAAAGGCAGGGCCGTAGGTAGACCGATAATTGGGAGCGGAGGGTGGGGGAGGCGTGTATATTCACATATTCGTGTTGAAATCGATATTGTTTTTACGGTATGTGAACATGAATATACTTACCTCTTGGCCAAACATTCTGTATCGAGAAAAAGTTGAATATCTTCCAAACTTTTGTCATTTTTTCAAAGGCTATATGAGTAAAATACTCTTTGTATTCAAACGCTTTCGTGTAGAAAGTTTCGTTTATATTTCAAAATATCGGGTTAAAACCTCGTATGCGCGTGCCACGCACTACACTTGACCAAATAAGGAGCTCCCATAGTCGGATGAAGTCATTCTCGTCCCAAGAGCTATTTTTACTCGGTAACTCGTTGAAAATTAGGCTCAGGGTTGGACGAATAAAGGAAGAGACATCATTGGCTTCTCAGAAAACTGCTATTTCGCAAAAGTTGAGCAGTTTAGCCAAGCAAAATTATTCTATCAACCAGTGGCGGCGCCAGGGGAAGGTAAGGGGGGAGGGGGGAATGCCACCCAATTATTTTTTGCCTTTCCCCTCAAAAAAATGTATTAGTCACTGAGAGCAACTAAAGGCTACACAAGCGTTTTGTCGTTATCGGAAAATGTAGGCTTATAAGTTGTCATTACTCAGTAAATGCGCGTATACGTGAAACTGTCTTTTACAGTTTCAGTATTAGTCTATAAATCTCTGAATGGTAAAACTTGCCAATACTCCAATAATACGTTTCAAAAAAGACAAAAAATTTAAAGCATTAGTTTTGCAAAGTTAAATTCTCAAACGTGTAAAGGTCCACATAGACCGGACGCGATTCGGCAACGCGCCGCAAATTTTCAGTTTTTAACTGACAAATAAAACCGTCAACGGATAAAAATTTTACAAGGTATGCAGACCAAAGAGCTAAAATTGCTAAGTGGTCCCGAATATTTGAAAAACAATGAAAAATATTAATGTTAAATGTCATTGAAAACTGCATATTCGCGTCGCGTTGCCAAATAGCGTCCGGTCTGTGAGGGCCTTAAGGCACTAACTGATAAGATGAAAGTATCACGAAATTATTTGAATAAACCACATCGCATATATGGGGGGGGGAATCCTAAAGGGGGGGATTTTCCTGGGGCATTCGCCTCTCGGGGGGGGATATTCCTAGGATATTCGTTTCCCGGGGGCGGTATTCTTAGGAATATCGGCCCTTTTTGAGAGGGGGGCGAAGCTCCTGGGGGAGACAAAAGCCCTGTGACAACGGCATGGGCAAATAACAGTACTTTTTTAAAAATTCTATCTTCCCTCCCCAAATACGAGTTTGCCTCTCAAATGCCCCCCCCCCTCCCCAAATTCTGAAGCTGGCGTCGCCACTGCTATCAATATACGTCAACACAAATACTTCGTTTCTTCGTAAAGGCCGTTTTCATCTACGCGGAATTTTCCGCGCGGAGCGGAATTTTTCTTTGTCTTGTGATTATTCGGATGGAACTAATTTGAAAAGACAAAGAGAAATTTCGCTCCGCGCGCAAAATTCCGCCTAGTGGAAAACGGCCTTATCACTGGGAAAATTGTTACGTGTGTTAAAGTGTGCCAATTTAAGAGCATACACTTTAGAAACTACTGCAAGTTTTCTTGCACTTCCGGTTCCGTGTGTCCCATGGCCTAGGGGGGACGTGCGTGGCCTAGAGGCCCTGGGGACGAGAATGGACCAATAGGGTACAAGCATCTCATTCGGTTTCAACATTTTAAAACCGTACTTTCGGTTGGCTGACCAAGAATGTGCCCAAAGAAATTCCTGTGCTGATAAATATATATGTATATCACCCAGTTCATTATCCGAGAATTTCAGAAAGATCGGCTTGCCACACTTGTTGTAGCCTGCGTAGCAGGCGTTTAATGCGGACGGGAGGAGAGAGGGCCGTGTTAAATAAACGCCTGCCCAAATGCCTATGACAAATTTGTTCTTCTCCGAAGTAGCCTACTCCGAAGAATATTCGGAAATCTTACATAACTCTATGAAGTTGGACGATGATTTTATAAAGATATTAACATTGTCAAAACACGCTCAACTGTTAGTGGTTCAGAAGCCTTTTAAAGGATAAAAGCTCTGTACATGTGTTGTGACTGTTGTCTAGGCCCGTTTCAGACAGCGTACTTCTCATGTGCTGAACTTAATTGTATTAGATGCGACACAAGAACGGCAGTGATTCAAACGGCGTACCAAATCAAAGGCGGCCCAATCTCGCAAGGGTCAGTATATTCTTTATACAGTATAAATTTATATTATATTATATTAATTGTGTATTATAGTAAAAATATGTCGTAAAATATAAATTTTAAAATGAAATTTACTTGCCTATTTGATTCCTTTCATTCCTCCTTTGTTGGACTAATATTTTCCGAGACCTTGTACTCGATGTTACCAGTTCATGAAACATGATAAATGCTAACTATTCCCAATCGTCGATCTGACGGCACGGCAATTCGAATCGAAAATTCTCACACTCAAATTGCTTTATTCTCCAAAATAATTCGCCAGCATGAACAACAGATGCCGTTCTTTGAAAATACGGAGGTACTTCGGCGAGATGTGCAAGTTTTGGACCATATTTTAACAATGGAAATTCTAAACCCATTTTATATTGAACTTGCCCAGGCCGGAAATTACTACGGCGAACGTCTGCGCAACCAGGCCTCCTTTACCGTTGGATTTACAGGGGGGAAGCAAATATTTCCGGTAACAGCCAGCCAATCGCAACCGTGATAGCGACTGCTTACATTATTTGAAATTTGATATTCAAAATAAAAATTCCTTCGATCGGATACTGTATAAAATTCGAGATGTTGTCGAAGAAAAGAAAACAAAACGATGGAGATTGTAGGAATTTAAGGAAGAAATATACAGCGGCTCTTTTTTCGAAAGCATGGTAGAATATGATACTTTAATTCGAAATATGATCGTTCAATATATCAGTGGCATCCTTCCGCCCTGTAAATCTCAACGGTAAGGAGGCCTGGTTGCACAGATGTTCGCCGTAGCAATTTTCGGCCTGGGCAAGTTCAATATAAAATGGGTTTTGATTTCCAATGTTAAAATATGGTCCAAAACTTGTACATCTCGCCGAAGTACCTCCGTATTTTCGAAGAACGGCATCTGTTGTACATGCTGGCGAATTATTTTGGAGAATAAAGCAACTGATTTGAGAGTTGAGAATTTTCGATTCGAAGTGCCGTGCCGTCAGATCGACGATCGGGAATAGTTAGCCTTTATCATGTTTCATGTATACTAGTAACATGGAGTACAAAGTCACGGAAAATATTGGTCCAACAAAGGAGGAATAAAAGGAGAACACACACTATCAAATAGGCAAGTCAATTTCATTTTAAAATTTATATTTTACGACATATTTTTACTATAATATACAATAAATATAATATAATATAATATAAATTTATACTGTATAAAGTCTATACTGGCCCTTGCGACATTGCGCCGCCTGTGACCAAATACAATGTTATTGACAAGGTCGGGGCGCACTCGCCAGCGAATAAAATTCAAAATAAATAAGTTTATTTTTAGATCAAAGTTGAATTAAGTTTGGCACATGAGTGGAGCGGCGTATAAATCAATGTCGCTCCAACGTCGCATAATGCGACAAGCTCTGCCGAACTTTTGCTGCTCCAAATTCTGCCGTACTTAATTGATTCATACGTTGCTCTTCTGCTGTACCTAATTCATCAATTAAGTTCGGCGCATGAGAAGTACGCCGTCGAAAATGGGACTAAAATAGCTTCAAAAGGTCATTAATAATTCATGAGGAAAACGCAAAGAAAAATCGTAAAGCCTGGTTCACACTAGCAATTTTGTCGGCGATTTTGTATTTCTGATGGATGCAAATGAGTGAACTCGCACACAAAAGTATAGAGCCGCTTTTCAGAAGTAAACAATTTTAAGTCTTTTGCATGTCATTCATTCGATCACATTTGCCACGAGGAGAAAAATCGCCGACAGAATTGCTAGTGTGAACTAGGCTTAAACGTGTTGTATATTTATATGTGATAGAGATTTCCTTGTTTACATAAACTTTAACTAAAATTAAAATATTCGCAATGCGTGTTTTATCAGACCTTAGCTAGTTAATAATTGTGCGGATATCTATTTTTATTTGGGTAAGAATCTAAAAGCAAGGGGGGGGGTTGATATCTCCACAGAGAAAAGCGGGGTTGATGAATATAATTGAATGACTAATTAAAAATGAAAGGTATCTAACTCCATAGTGACCCCTTTTAGAGGTCACTATGGAATTAGATACCTTGAATTTGTAACAAAACTCAAACCCCACATCTCCTTTTCGACTAGAAATTCGAGAACCATTCGGTTTTTATCCTATATATAAAACCCTGTTGAGAACAACTTGACCCTTACAAAAATAAACTATAGTTTTTCACCAAAAACTATAGTTTTTTTGAGAAAAACTATAGTTTTTGGTAGAATACTATAGTTTCCAAAAAAAACTATAGTTAACTTCAAAATAACTATAGTTTTTTTCCAATAAACTATAGTTTTATAACCCAAGGGAACTATAGTTTTTTGAAAACTATAGTTGAGTTTAGACAACTATAGTTTTTACCACTAGCATATATTTTAGTTTCATAACTAAAGGACTATAGTTTTATGAAAACTATATAGTTCTTACCAATAAACTATAATTTTTATGAAAACTGTAGTTCTTTACCAATACACTATAGCCTAGTTTAAAGCCGGTTTTCCACTAGGCGGAATTTTGCACGCGGAGCGGAATCTTTCTTTGTCTTTTCTGATTTGTTCCACCCGTGAAATCACAATGCAAGACAAAAAAAATTCCGCACCGCGCGCAAAATTCCGCCTAGTGGAAAACAGGCTTTATGAAAACTATAGTTCTTTACACTATAGTTTAATGTATAGTTCTTTACACTATAGTTTAATACACTATAGTTTAATGAAAACTATAGTTCTTTACGAATACACTATAGTTTTATGAAAACAATAGTTCTTTACCAATATACACTATAGTTTTATGAAAACTGTAGTTCTTTACCAATACACTATAGTTTTATGAAAATTATAGTTCTTTACTAATATTACACTATAATTTTATGAAAACTATAATTATTTGCCAATACCCTATAGTTTTTATGAAAACTATAGTTTTTTACCAATACACTGTAGTTTAATGAAAACTATAGTTCTTTAACAATATACTATAGTTTTATGAAAACTATAGTTCTTTACCAATACACTATAGTTTTATGAAAACTATAGTTCTTTACCAATACACTATAGTTTTATAACTTGCAAACTATGGTTTTTACCAATACAATATAGTTCTATGAAAACTATAGTTCTGTACCAATACACTATAATTCAGTATGAAAGCTATAGTTCCTTACCAATACTGAAAATACACTATAATTTTATAAAAACTATAGTTCTTTACCAATACACTATAGTTTTATGAAAACTATAGTTATTTTCCAATACACTATAATTTTATGAAAACTATGGTTTTTACCAATACAATATATTACTATGAAAACTATACGGTTCTGTACCAGTAAACTATTATAGTTTTCATAACTAAAGGATTATATATAGTTTTATGAAAACCATAGTTTTTACCAATGCACCATAGTTCTATGAAAACTATAGTTTTGTAGTTATAGTTTTTTAAAAATACTCTTTAGTTTCTATAACTATAAAGTAGTGCCTGTGGCCCTGTGCCCAAGCCAGCTCGACAATTTGGTCATGCCATGCAAATTTCAAATAAATATCATATATTCATTTCTTTAGAAATTTATTGTTTTCACAGAAATATTTATGTAGCATGAACAAATTGTCAGGCTGACTTCACCACTATCATCTAGAGGATCATACATAATCCAGTTACCTCACTGTAAAAACTGATTGGTTGAAACAACCACTTTTTTTACTTTAAATTAATATTAATTGGTCAAAATATTATATTTATTTAACTGGTCAAAATTTCAAAGTTGAGTTAATTTTAAATTCTGCATGAGTTCATGGAAACTACATTTACCAAAGTTTATAGTGTTTGTGGAGGTAGATGTTTTGGTACATGAGCGGGTCGACGAAAAACATTTCCTATTATGTTAAAATTCCTCATTACTTTTACATAATTATTTTATTTTCAACTACAATATTGTATATGCCTTCTTTTTAAAGTTATTTCCCCCAATTTTGCCCTACTTACGTTTATAATTTGGCACGAATTAATTAAATTCTCACGATGAGCGCTGTTTGACAGCCTGGTGCTTAATTATCCTACAACATGCGCAAAGCTTCCTGGGATAGCTCGGCCAATCAAAATCATTACCAGGTATTCTGTTAGTCAGTGACGTCACTGGACTGGGTTTCCGCCACGTGCCTTAATTCAGACGGTCATCTCAACGATATCGAGTGACCGTCTGAAATTCAGGCTAGGATTGGTATCCCCATTCATAACCTTTCACATTCATTATTGTCAACAGTGTGCCCTTAGTCTAGCAATTAACTAACCTAACGGCAATTGCTAGATAGTATACTTCAAAATAAGGTTTCCGTTTTTATATCAATTTTGAAAATAAGTTAGGGTTAGGTTAGGGTTATGTTAGGGTTATAGGTTAGAGTTAGTATTAGGGTTTAGTTTCGCTTTAGGATATATAGTTTTTTCTACGTTATATTATAAACGGAATTATTTTGAAGTATACTATATCTAGCAATCACATTGACTAACATGATTCAACTTAAATTCAAAATTTGATTCATATGAGGAATATTATCGTTGTTCCTTGGCAACTAATTGGCCCACAAATAGTTTAGGCTAATTTTTATCAATTAAATACTCTTTGCTATTATTTCGCTCACAATGGCCAACAATACGCCTTTGCCACATTGCTTCGCCTGGATGAATTTCTATACATTTTCACACTATTCCCAGGCAGGTAATATGTGATGATCTGGCTGTTCCTGTTTGAATGATATCTTGATATCGGCGTATAACTATATTTCTGAACTCACAAATACTGGATATTTTGGACTATCTTGTGGTTTATGTAGTGGTTATGAACTCTTGAAAAACAGGAAGCGGTATTTATAATACTTGACAGAAATATTTAGCGTTTGAAATGTATTCTCAAAGGTATGTAGACTAGTTGTATAAATGTCAGAAGAAAAGCTAATAATTTCACTAATACTAAAAGTTCGAGCAAAATAGAGTTTATAATCATGTTACTCATGTTTTAGTCATTGTTTCCATACACTATTCCAGACTTCATAAACACCAACGCCCGCGGGTGCCAGTGTTGATACAGATGAAACGTCAAAATACTCCTTGTATTATTCAATTTATATTGACACTGGTAAAGTTTATATATATGACATCAGCAAATTCAAATTTTATATAGAGATGTGAGCATGACTTGCATTGTAAACTATACTATATAGGCCTAAGTTGTTTATATACCAATTGATCAAACCAGCGGATGTAGCTAAGGTAGAAATATCTTCAAATTCCGTACCCAAATTAATAATACTTCATACATAAATTTACAACCAAAATAAATTTATATCAGGAATGCGACTCCATACCTAACGTCGTGAAATGGATATTTTGAAAATGGCGATGTATCTGATCGGTGTAGAGGAAATTGTGCTGAAATAGCTTATACTAGTCTCATGTTTTGTAGCAGGAATAGGCGAGGAATGTGGTCGCATTCCTGGATATTTTGATAAGTGAACAACACACGTTTAGTCCGGCAAGAGAAAGCGTATAAATTATATATCTGCTGTTTTGGTTGCAGGTAAATATCAGGATTTTCCGCATCTCACTCGACAGAACTAATTATTGGAGGGTTTGTATATTGAAATTTCGAGTGCGATTGATAAAAATTAAAATAATAAAGATTTATTAACCTAACCACGAGCAATGGACCTATTCCCTAATGAACAAAATTTTGACCCTGACAAAAATTTCTTCACAGCTTGAAAGAACATCACAAAATTAGTAATATTCCCAAGTTTCGTTGCGAAATGCTGTAAAATGCGGATAATATAGCACTGCGAATTTTGCCGTTTTTCAGTCATTTTGTAATTTGTATTACGCATGGGAAATTGATACCTTTTTTCAGAAAACGGTATCAATTTTCCGTGCGTAATACAAAATGACTGAAAAACGGCAAATTTCGCAGTGCTATATTATCCGCATTTTACAACATTTCGTAACGAAACTTCGGAATATATATTACTAATTTTGTGATGCTCTTTCAAGCTGTGATGAAATGCTTGTCTAGACTTGTCTAGGTCAAAATTTTGTTCATTAGGGAATAGGTCCTTTGTGAAACATGCAACTATAGGTCTCTTCGTAGAATCGAACCAGCCAGCGGGCATATATATATATATATAGTTTCATTTTCTGCAACGGCTCCTGGTTATATAGCCTAGGTTTAATAAATGTATAAAAATCACAATCGAAATTTCCATTTACAAATCATTTCAACAATTTGTTTATACCACTATCTTTCCCCAGGGATGTGGGGTAATTGTTTTTGTTTGTGGAAACACCACGTAAATTTATTACTGCAAAGCTTTCGATCCGTAAGCCCGGATCTTCATCAGTGCTAATAATATTATTATATTTGACATATTATTAGCACTGATGAAGATCCGGGCTTACGGATCGAAAGCTTTGCAGTAATAAATTTACGTGGTGTTTCCACAAACAAAAACAATTATATTTTATCGCCATGCAAACATTGAAAGAACTTATTGATAACCGAATACACCAGATTATATATTTAAGCACAGTATAAAACAAATAATCTAACTCACTCACGATTAAATATAAAATTATATGAATATCCAGTTACAAATCATGCTATTTCAAAATATATCTAATAGATTGTTTCTTAAGTGTCTCTTAAAAACGTCCGCCTATCTATAGCGTCACTGATTTGTATTAAAGGGTCTTTGTCCACTAAGTGTTTGAAAAAGTAAAATATTGAATGTTGGTTGAGCTTTTTTATTCAGATCTTCTCATGTCTTCGAGAAACAAGATATTTAGGGCGCATTCACTCATAGCCTACGCTTAAATTTCATCACATTTTGCATGGCAACAATGCAATTGACCTTTTAAGCCTTTACAAGCGAGCAAGTTTTCCTTAACTCTTTTCCATTTGCGAATAATTAAGTCGATATCGTTCTGTTTTAATCTAACGATTTTGGAGGTTCATACTTTGGTTCAGTGCGTGTAATGTAGATGAAATACCACTGCATGTAGAGTCGAGGCCGCCTTTTGTTTACTAAACCACAGAAGTATTCCTTGCACATTGCGGCAACTGAGCTGTATAATTACTGGAGGACCTGCTCCTATACTTCGTTCGTTCAAAGCGAAGCCAAAAAATGGCGGATTTTGACGTTTGGTCACGCCATTTCCATGACAACTGGTCCGTAATTCTCACACAATTGCCACTGACCATGCAACCGCGATCCTGAGCTTCAGACGACGTACTCTGTAGTCTATTAAAGGATTGTTAATCTATCCAACGGGACTAATTTCTAAGTCGTTTTAAGGTATTTCCGCAGTTTTGCATTGCCACTTTTACTTCGCACATCTTATAACTTATAATTTCATCCATTATACGTACCGTGTAAAAAAATATCATTTTATGACAATTTTCTGTTACTTCAAAACATCTTTGGTTACATTCGTGCAAATAATTACGTTAAAATCAATGTTTTCAAAAAAGGCATACAAAAGTGTAGCTATGGTTCCCTGTGTCTGTAGTACATTTATTTACTTGTATTTCACATTTTAATGCCACAATTGCCGAAAAAGATCGGTGACCCCCGTTTTTTAACTGATAATTTATTTCTTTAATGCATTTTACATTTCATATCCGAAATTAAAAGAAAAATCATTTCTGGATCTTGAAAAAAAATGCTTTATCAATGCATGTTCTTAAAGAAAGATATGTAAAGAAATGTGGAAAAGACATTTGTGGATCAGAATTTTACACGTTAGTAGTTTCATTTGCTCAAAACACAATATTTTTTCAAAAATAATTACAAGATAGGTTTACTAAAGCAAAATCCGCGCTAAAAACATCAATAAATATCGGCTGTTGTGAGTTTGCTATACTTGTAATGAGCGTCAAAATGGCGCCATATTGGGGTAAAGGTGCTATATTTTGATTGTCATATTTTCTTAACGAGTTCGTTCGGTGACCCCGACTTTTTTGTGTGATTTTACTTTAAATATATCATAAACTCCATGCCTGGGAAGTTTCAGCACATTCTCATTTCGGGAACAATTACTGCGGAATTACCTTAATTAACTTTCAACTAGAATTTCCATGTACAATTTATTTTACAATTTCCATGTACAATAACTCTCAGAAGTAATCAAGTTTGGGTGTTTATAACAAAAGAGTGATTTCTTGAGGGGCACTTTGTTATGAACCCTGCATAATTATATAATATTTTTAAAAGTAGGGCAACGCAAGCTTATACTTACGCCATACATATATGTCGTCAAGCATTTTTTAACGATTTGTAGTATTTTCGGTACGTTTTTTAATAAAACCATACCTTATAGAACAATAAAATACCTTGCTAACTGCGAACTAGGGTTTCATGGATATTTGTGCTTTGTCGAGAAGAGAGAGACTAAGAGTTTATCGGAGAAAATGGAAGAAATTTCGAGGTCGTTTTTCAACTAAAAAAAACTATAATTGTCTATAATTAGGCTTGTTTAAAGGGGCAGTGTCACGGCGCTGATTGGCTAAAATAAACGGCGCAAAGAAACGTTTAAAATCAATGCAAAAGTTTAAAGTTCGCGCATATTTTGTATG
Organism: Paramuricea clavata; assembly: GCA_902702795.2. NCBI lineage: Eukaryota > Metazoa > Cnidaria > Anthozoa > Malacalcyonacea > Plexauridae > Paramuricea > Paramuricea clavata. The sequence goes on along the minus strand of CACRXK020006564.1, from coordinate 2,587 downwards.
CGCAGTAGAACCGTGACACAGCCCCTTTAACACTCTTGATTTGTCTAAGCCTCTACATGCAGGTCGATACTATTATATATTATATGTTGTGGTCGCCAAATACATTCAACTCACTTACTAACACCATTGTCTTTGATGCTCATACAGTACCACCGAGTTTATACAAACGCTTATCTTGTTTTTGCGTATGCAGTTTTTGAACCATTTCAGAACGTCTTTTGATGATCCGTTGTGCCGAAAGCTTTACTAATACACAAATTCTGACAGTTTCCCATTTATCAATTCCCAGCTTCAGAATTTCGGCAGTTGTGTGGAGAATGCAGTTTCTTTTGAAATTTGTTTCCCTGTCAACCTTACTTTAGGATCAAATATAGGATGTAAAATTATTATGGGCTATTCTCTCGTATAATTTCGGCAGCACGGGCAACAACGAAATTGGCATATAATTATTCAAATTTTCGTGGTTAAACTTTTTTAATATCGGTATAACTTCCGCGGTCTTCCAAACACTCGGAAAATAGACGAATGAAAAAGGTAATCAATATCTGTTATGATATAGGGCACTATTACTGGGAGAAAGTGGTGTCAAGCAACGAAGTAAATGTACTTCGTTACTGTACTTGAGTACACTATTTGAGAATTTTACGTGATTTACTTTAATTTTGGGATAGGTAATAGGACCTCTACATGCGTCTGGGATCTCGCGTTTGTAGCTATAGCTACTTATAAGTATTATTTATTTAATGGTTTCTTATATCTCCAACGGGATCTGGAAAGTAGACCATGTCGTTAAATATTGCATAATATAATGGGTGTACTGTTTTGTATTTTTTTTTTATTTCAATCCATCAATGGAGAAGTCCCCCCCCCCCCCCACCCCACTTTGTACTTCAAGTATTTTTTAAGGATACATTGTACTTTATACTTAAGTATGTTTTGCCTCCAGTACTTTTTACTCTTACTCAAGTCCTTTTATTGTCAATTACTTCTACTTTTACTCGAGTACAAACTCAAAGTAATTTAGGGACCGGTCATTAATTACAGGGGAGGCGGGCTGGGGGAAAAAGAATGGGGGTCAGATATTTTTGTGCATGAAAAAGGGGGTGGGCAAATATTTTTGTGCAATATAATTACCTGCCCCGCATGACCCTGTTGTACCATAAAACTTACAGATAAATATAGGGAGCAGTAGAACTGTTAATAGTAAACTCCAACACAACACCATTTATTAAACTGATTTCAACATAAACATGTACATTGGAACACCCGTTGAGTCAATAAATGGTAAAGAATATATAAATTACGATACATGTATATAGGGCATAGTTGCCAACTTTCACAAATCCAACATGAGAAGAGAAATCACAGATTTAACTAAAACCTCACGGTGAGCTCACAGCTTGTTAATATCTCACAGATTCTCACGGATTTCGAAAATGACCCAACTCGTTCTTAAATATATGTTGGCTTTGTTGCACATTTTAACTATTAAGAGTGACTTCATTTGCGTCAAATTACATAAAACTTTTTTTTCTGAAAAAATTCACGCCATTATTCCAATTAAGCCAAAAATAGATAATCAAAACATCACTTCATGCAACCTCGTATTCGTGGGTATTCAACAGTATGGTTTTGTATAATTATCTAAATAAAAGCTGCCGAAACGGATGTTTTTTTTCCAAAGTTGGCAACTATGATAGGATAGTATGATTAAATGTAGCTTCACTTTATAAGAACTTTAAATTACGAACGTTCCTTTTGTTATCTGCATGTGGAG